>JAECUM010007741.1:0-63756 GCA_016617855.1 Megalonaias nervosa | reverse complement strand
AGATTTTGTCAAGAGTAGGTTTTCCACACTCTGTGATAGAAAGACATGTTTGTTGACAAAAGAATGAGCAGTGGCGGCCCTAGAATAGCTGCCAGCAGCATACAATCGCCTCCCCCAATCCCAATAATTTCTCTTCAAATTTGGCGCCCAATTTGACTTGTTGCCCTTGGCCTATATATACCGACCGCCTCCAAGTATGTGAACGAAAACAGTACAGGTAAGTGTTCCTACTTGCATGTTCATTCAATATGTACATCACACACTGATATCTGGTGTACATCCTGATGTACAAAAGTGTCCATTTACCTATATTAATATAAGCTGTGCTCTGTGTAATTGCAATACTATAGTCTCATGTCCTGCAAACCTCCGAAAATTAAATAGTTCGTCCCTTATATGCTATTATTAATTAGGTTAGCAGAGGAGAAAAATAGAAACAATGAAACTTTAGTTTATATTTATACAGGATAGCAGAAAAAGCTCTGTGGATATGGCTGGGTGGGGTGAATGGGTATAACTGAAAGCTCTGTAAGTAAAAAACACAAAACAACAACGACACGATTTAAACAACAGCGTTACTTAGGTCAATACTTTATGAATGGAACATTAGAGTCATTGATAAAGGATATGATACCTTCACCAGCATTCAACTTACTTATCAAGAGATAAATAAAGCACTGTAGAAATTACAATAAACTGAGATAAATCAGAAACTACGTGGATTATTGAAATCTCTGCATGATAAATTTGATGAAAGTACTTCACTTTCTTCAAAGTTATTTAAGTTTGTAGAATTTAATAGTATGTCAAATTTAAGTGTGTTATGACTTTTATAAAAGAATGGGGACATGCATATCTTTCAGTCGAATAGCATGTTCATTCAAACATGTAGTAAGTGCCTTGTTGCCCACTTTCCGAGTACGTATATTTGATAATACAGTCTTTTCCCAATGAGCTCCTTCCCCTTCAGTGGTTCGCTAGGTAATCAATATCCATACAAACAAGTGCGCATAATCGTAACGATCATATGATAACTACTTCCCTAGGTGATCAATAGCCGTTCAAACTGATAAGCTTAATCGTCTCGATCATAACACAGGAAGATCCAAGGTCCTTTAGTTACAATCCCATTTCATTGTCATATTTTCCGCTCGACTGTTTTCTGAGGGGTACAGGAAGGATCGAATTTCTTAAAATCCATTAACGAATGCTCACAGCCATTCATGACATAACTGCCAAATTACTACTACTACTACTACTACTACTACTACTACTAAAACGCTACTACTATCGCCAATGTTACATCATCATTAGCACCACCTATCACTAAGACTATTACAGTCACAGCAAGAATAAAAAATTGCGTGCCCACTGATCTCGATGAAAACGTTAGTCTGGTACCCTTCTTTGCGTGTGGCACTGCGATTTGTTCCGCTATACGTATAGTGTGGAACAGAAGGCTCTCCAGCGCAATACAAGGTCAGAGAGTAAGGAAAGAACTGCATTTCTAGCATCATTTTAATACACGCAACGATCAGAATCATTATTAGGACACGTGGTTATCAAAAGCATAATTGTAGTTTGTTGAATTAGCTGTAAATGAACTCTATAACAACTCAAAAGACTATAACATGATCCAATTTTCCATGGAAAAAAACCCTCCAATTTCTGGTCGCAGTCTATTGTATCTACTGTCTTTGTGCTCAGCGAGTGGTGAAATTCAGGTTAGGGTGCCAGACATCTAAGATTGCTTTTTTAAATATACTTTATTTGTTAACATTAGGCTGCAACATATCATTACCTTTGTGCCTTAAACAAAAACTGACACTACTGACCCACATAATGGTACTTGTGTCAGATATTGAATACACTGTACGTTTTCAGATCAAGGGGCTACCGGGTGGGGGGTGGGGGTTGATTTGGAGAAATGGTGGCTATCTGTAATTTAACTGTAGTTTTCCCGGATTCTTCCTCCACCATTGATACTGGCCGCCATGTATATCCTATCATGTGCTGAAAAATGGCGTTAAACTCTACAACAACAACGACAACAACAACAACAACATAAGGTCTAAAAATTTTGTACATTCGGTTCAGAAAGAGAGCACTTTGTGTACACAGAATATGTATTCCGTAAGATTTTGCCATACTACGTAATTTCGTAGATGAACCTGGCTGTGAAGTGGGTATGACATTGTTTTACAATTATATGGTGTCCGCATTTGAACAAAAGACATGAGTTAAACTTCATTTCATAACCTAATTTGCACAGACCGGTTGTTTTACTTGAACAAATAACTGTTTGACTTTCTATTCAGTGATAGTAAACTCGATTCGCGGGTTTATTATCCTTCACTGGATTTTGCATTGTAGCGCGCGACTTTCAGTTCTCGCTGCACTTATCATATCTTAAAACAATTAACGTTTGTTTGTATTTACGTGCATAAGTCGTAAAAGAGCCATTACGGAGATTCTGAAAGCGGTACCCTTCTTGTTTGGGGATAAATTTTCTTTCATCCATATAAACAGGTCAGCCCAAGGACGTTTGACATAATCGTCAATGCTTCAGTTTTAAACTTTCATGACCTTTTTTCGCGCTCTGTGAACATACATGATAATCTAATCAGTGTGATAAAAAACAATTCTTTTTTAATCATACGTTGTGAAAGACTATATATATATATATATATATATATATATATATATATATATATATATATATATATATATATATATATATATATATATATATTGTACATATCTATTGTGTTTGATGATGCCAATTACATTCCAATTTTCATGAAAAAGAAATTTCATAAATAAAGATTGAATATAAACGCAGCAGGAGGTGAAATGATGCGTCTCACAATGCAGATTAATGAATATGGACGATAGAGGAAAGTTATTCCATGCAAAGAATTATCGGATTCTTTGTTTTCGGAGCATGGAGATTACAAGAGCTTTAGATTGACTAAATGTGTTCCAAGAGTAGAATTTACAGGGCAAAATGATAAAGATCAACAGCCTTATGAGATAAAGTTACAGAAAAATATTATGCACACACGCACGCACGCACACAAACACCTCGGTAACATTTTCCGCACCCGAATACAAACTTTACATTTTCTCTTTAATTTTAAAATAAACGAGTTAGGAACTATTGGGTGTAGCTATCAATCACAATTACATCAAATATTTTTGACACTGTACTTTAATTACTCAATGCATTTAATATACTTTAATGATGGGGCATCTTATGTACCTATAAGACATGAGTTTAATACTTGTATTTGAAACATGAACATTAACGTCTAATTTAATCTAGGTTTCATTTCCACCCTTTTATCAAGCCGTGAGTCTTTGGTCTTTTCCTAGAAGTGCTAAATGCTTTCCCTCTTGAAATTTAAATATTTTATGAATACAGTTATCAGAGACTCGCCTCTTTAACTACTATATGATAACAAAATATAAAACAAAAGAACCCAACAAGCGGTGAAATAATTTCAAGGAAAGATCAATGAAACCAGGATACATAAACAATTCGTAAATGTTATATACCTTAAAAGGGCTACAGACTCCGAAATAAGCTAAATAGCTGGAAGAAAATAAGTAAATAAAATTTATGTAATATGATTAAAATTTAGAACATTGAGCTGTGTTATAAATACACTTAACAGGGCTGTTTGCTGTGAGACCTTCACGTTCGAAGATGACCATGATCTCGTTAACTGGTTTGATTTCTGTGAGCACGACCGCTCCGGTGGCCTAGTGGTTAGAGCGTCCGCCTCGGATGCGGGAGGTCGCGGGTTCGAACCCCGGCCAAGTCATACCAAAGACTTCAAAAACAATGGTACTAACAGCTGCCTTGCTTGGCGCTCAGCATTAAGAGGTTAGTGTTAGGACTGGACGGCCTGGTGTCAGGATAATGTGGCTGGGTGGGACATCATGCTACGTGTCTGCGGCATGATGCCCCAGTGCTAGACATCACTATAAACTGCCACACTGCAGACATCGTAGCGATATGACTGGAAAATTGTTAAAGCTACGTTAAAAATCCAAATCACATCACTGTCGAGGGCACACTTGACAGGATATGCCACGTGGGTTCGCTTGATCAATAGAGGACGTGCTACATTTCTGAGATTTACGCAGCTTGCGCTTCTGCATTGCCTATGTAATTCTCCACAGTTCAAAGTCTATAGCTCCTGTATGCACCAGATGGAGCGATCCTTTGCGAGATCTTCCCGAGACTTGGTGTCGGTGTTTAGAGTTTCAGGGATGACTTGAGTGAATCTTTGAAGCGTTTCCTCTGATTACCACGAGATTGCTTTCCCTCCTTCAGCTTGCCTTAGAAGATCATCTTTGGTAGTCGTTCTTCTGATATCCTGTTGACGAGGCCTGCAAATTTCAACTGTGATTTCATCAGCAGAGTGTGGATGCTTGGAATGTATGCCCGTATTAAGCCTTCAATGTCTGGAACCCTCTCCTGCCATCTTATCATTATCAGTTTCTTCAGGCATCCCATTGTGAAAATGTTTGTGTCTCTTATCATGGCGTCTATCAACCACCCAGGTTTCGCAAGCGTACAGCAGGGTCGGCAACATAATGGTTTTGTAGACCTTAAAGTTTGCTTTTAGACTGTGCTCCCACACATAAAATCCTCGTCTGCCAAAGGCTACACTTGCTTAAGCAATTCTGGCGTCGGTTTCATCATGGACAGCACGAAACAGTGTACTGCCGAGATAGGCGAACTTGTCCGCTGCCAGTAAGGGCTAGTCATTCACCATGATGGCAGACTGTACCTAAGGCTTTCCTGGTGCAGGTTGGTGTATCGTCTCTGTCTTCTTGATACTGATTGTATGACTGAAAATGTCACAAGCGGAATAAAAATGGTCCATAAGCTGTAGCATGTCTGACTCATATTTGGCATTCAGGGGATAGTCGTCAACAAATAGGCGGTCACGAACAGTCACTTCCTGCAGCTTCGTCTTCGCCTGTAGTCTCGTCAGATGAAGAGCTTGCCGTCAGTCGGGTATCTGATGTCGACCCTAATGTCATAGTCTCGGAAGATACCAGCAAGACTGGCAGAAAACATTATACTGAAGAGGGTTGGGGCCAACATGGAGCCTTACTTGATTCTGTTGGTGGCTGGGAATGGTTCAGGTGATTGACCGAGGTCCACGACACGAGTGAGCATGCCATCATGGAATTGCCGAACGATCACGATGAATTTCTCTGACATGATCTTCAAAAGACCTTAATTTCTGATTGTGTCAGAGGCTTTTGCTAGGTTGATGAATGTTGTGTACAAGTTTAAGTTCTGCTCCTGGCATTAATTCGGAGTTGACGACCTCCAAACACCATGTCTGTGGTCCCTCGTCTTTCCCTGAAGCTTCTGAAGCAGGCGCCTTTGATAGATATGATGCACAATCAGATTCTGACGATGATGTTGCAGGCTATTGACAGCAAGGAGATGGTAGTCGCAGGATTATCGGTTGCCTGTCATGTTGTC
This sequence comes from Megalonaias nervosa, assembly GCA_016617855.1. Taxonomy (NCBI): domain Eukaryota; kingdom Metazoa; phylum Mollusca; class Bivalvia; order Unionida; family Unionidae; genus Megalonaias; species Megalonaias nervosa. The sequence goes on along the minus strand of JAECUM010007741.1, from coordinate 58,244 downwards.
CACACAGTTCTTGCCATCTGTTTTCAAACACATCATCTCGGCTGCCTGATCAACCAGAAAGGATTTTCTAGAGGAGCTATTTGTAACTGTCCACTCTGGGTCAACAGTCACAGTTAGTACGATCTACTGTTACTTACGAATTAGGCGTAATTTGAATTGACACGGGGTACAGACAACCAAATTCGTATTTGGTGATACAGGGTAAGTGAATGTAAACTCTTGGATCTGATCGGCTGAAAACCTCGAGCTGTGTGAGAAAAGACTGTTGAAAACGTGTTAAGGGGGTTCTCTGTCGATATTATGTTCTTCTGAGAGAGTGACATGTGTAAAGTGAAACTGTTCGCATTTGCAACATGCACAGTGGATAGAATGATGCCATACTTCTATGTTACTTTCATGTACTATGGCTAAATTTTCTTAGGACATTGTACTTGTAGAAATTGTACATGATCTAAGCACATAACTAACCAACATGGCTGCTCCCATTTGCTCGAAAAATCAGCCCGAATTATTATACAGTACACTATCTTTAGCTGCTATTAAAATAGTAAAGATAATCTGACGGACTAGGCAAAGCAACTTTGAAAATGCAACGAATGAATTACCAAATACATAAAAAAAAAAAAAAGTCATGGGATCTTTTTATAATTTACCTTTCGAAGCCCAGGAAGTGAAAATAACCAAGCGGAGTTTGCAGTTTTTGATAGGTGCATGGTATTAACATTGATTGTATGCATGAAAATATGCTAATTGTGGTTATTTTGCAATTGCTCACACAGTATGCCTTATTGCAGTATTGTGTGTGCACTGACCTTAATTATAGCGAAATCAGAAGTCTTAGAACACATGACTGAAATCAACTTAAATTTAAACCTGTTGCATTACGTGAAAGATAAATACTGAAAATGCTTATGTTCATTTTTTTAAATGAAATTAAGGAAATAATGGCGACAAGAGAGATTCGCTTTCTTTCACATACTAGTGTTAGATGAATAAGCAAACATTTTACACTTCAATCCAAATTACACCCATCAATCATACACCAAAAAAAAAAGGGAATTAAAAGTTCTTTTTAAGAATACCTAAGATATACAAAGTCTTTTTGAAATGGCCAGGATACCCGATGAGGAAAACCAGGGAAACTCTTTTAAAAATCTAACCTTATGCAAAATTCGAAACTGTAGAGTACCATTTAAAGACCGTAAACTTCTGAAGTGATTATGCAAAGTTAGCGAATAGAACAATCTTTTATCTAATTTACCTGCATGCTTTGAGATGTCTGATAAATACACTTAACAAGGTTTACAAAAGACAGAATGAATAATAATTTTTATTCATTGTCGGATGTTATTGTCGGATACTGCAACGAAGCAACTAAATGCATATACAGACAGAGCAATAGGAGTGATTTGGACATAAAGAGGCACACAAAACACACGATTTAAACGTTATTTTAGACCCATATAATGGTAATATATACATATACATATACACAAAACACATACAATTCAGAGATAATTACGTCCTCGTACAAAGCACCAACACATATATACATATACTATGAACATGCATGCATACATATAAATATTATTAGCATACGTGCATAGCTTTTAAATTAACAAATCCAAATTTCACTGGATGCAAATTGGTGTAGGAAATTAAAGATCTTAAAGCAAGTCCTGCAGGAACAGATGACCACTGCATAAAAGACAAAATCTACACGAACATCACCGCCACCATCAGAATCATCATCATCAGCAACAACAACAAATCAACCAAGACAGCAGAGAGAAAAACCCGTAGAACAAAAACTAAGAAACTCTGTTTCATGCAGAGTAACTAGAAACTGTAGCAAAATGCACGAAAGACTATTGCTGGTACAATGCACGTCAATGAAAATCGTTTAACCTGATTGCCTGTGAGCTTATAATCATGTGATAAATGCATTTAAAAGGATGCAGACAACCACAGACTAAATATCTGGTACAAAGGATATGAATGAATTTAATTATACTGGCTGAATGCCGTTAGCTGTGTAATACATTACATTCAAAAAGGAACACAGACCACCAAAGACTGAATTACTGTTTTTGGTCTTTTTTTAATATAATAAGCAGGTAATTGAACTGCACGCAGTGTCATTGATTCAACATTCGTGAAAGAAAGTTATAACGGCGCATTTGCGGAAAATAAGGACTTGAGTATTCATCTGTTGCCTCCACTTCTTTTCTTGCTTTTAATCGTCCGGAACCCGGCGTGTGTATGATTATTCCGTCCATGAATAGACACAGCCCTACCTATATCACATTCCTAACATAGCAGATTAATGGATACAAATACAAAGATCTTGATCTGAGTCAGCAAGTAGTATATATACATCACATAGGCATATAAGTAGATATATGCATGAATGAATGTAACACCAATAAGAGGCACTCAGTTGGAACATGGAGGACTACATCAGAGGTAGAAAAATTCAGGCATGGTATGAAATACCTATTAAATAAGGAAGAGTGCCAGGATCTTTATTAATCGAACTAGAATGAACGCATGATAACTTATCTATATGTTTGAATTTTTTTCTTTTATGTCGGTTATATAAGACCCTAATTGGCATATTTCCAATATACACAGGTAAAAAATATACTGTTTTGACTGCTTGTGGTATAGGGCGGAATATTTTATTTTTAAAAAAAGTCAGAGAGAGTCTAGACGTCTGCAAAATGAGGCGGTAAATAACCATCGATAGGTCCAATACGTTCTCATGGGCGTGCTGTCTTAGTTATTTCAAGGCTGGTCGTTGAACATATGTAGAAATCATATAAAACAGAAAGTCAAACGTAATGCAGGGCACTTGTTAGGGCTGGATTGGTGGTTGGGGTGGTTTTCGGGCAATCCCTCTCCTACCCTCCACTTCGCCCCCCCCCCCCCGGGGAAAAACAAAGCAAATCAAAAAACAAAAAAAAATAAATAAAATAAAAAAAATAAACCGAAAACGTAAACACACAAAGTATAATGTCCCTTGTCACTTAAAATTTGACCAAAGTTTTATTCTTGCGCACGTTTATTGTGTATTATGCACACTTTCAGTAAATAGACCCATAGACTTTGGCGTTGATGCCCTTTCGAGGAAAGTCACAGCCCTTTTGAAATTTTGGACACTCACACCTCCAACACTTGACCTGATCCAGCCCTGTTTGTAGTATGTATTACATAAATTTGTTGTTTACCTTTCTGCATCGCTTTTGACACTTACTAGTATTGGGAATCCTGTTTATGGAATGTACACAGATCTTCGTCTCAAATTTAAAATCTGACGTGATCTAATATTCTCATTGGTTGTGACTTCATTCGAGTTATCACTTCATTCGGGTATGTGACTTCATCCTAGTTATGACCTCATTCTAGTTGTGAAACTTGGTGCAATAGAGAAACCATTATTGATGCATTTGCATCGATGCACTCCTACGATATGGTCGGTTTGTGTGTGTGTGTGGGGGTATTTCCTCGTAACTCTTAATGCAAATACAAAATAGAACTGGTGTCAGTGGTGATATTATATCGGTAAGAATTCAAGCTTATTTCAGGAACGTTTGCAGTGGTATACATTTCTGTATCTCTCACATTCCCAAATCAGAAGAAAGAAAATAAATTATCATCCATTTGACATCCTTGAAAATATAACATCTTGCAAAGACATGGGGGATTATTTTGGGTGCTGATTTTAACTCTCGTAAGGCGCACTTCTTGAATATGTACACGACACTAGTAGTAACTCAAATCTCAGCACCAACCTTCAAACAAATGAGTCACAAATTCTTTGCCAGAAACAATATAGATCGATATGTAAATACGTTTGGTAAGTTCTGGTGCAGATGTGTAAAAGTCCTAAACCGTGTTTTAAATGGGCATACCTAAGGTAAATAGTACGAGAGCACTGCTTACCGACACTTACTTGGGTTCAAAACAGTTGACGATGTGATTGTTGACAGGTCTTTACAGCCCTATATAATATTATTTTCAGTCGAACCGTTTACACACCTGTCTGCTATCATTAAACTTAAAATCTCCAATCTTCACATCTAATTCTAGTGCACTGAGAGTTACCAATAGAATGAAAAGTTACCAAAACAAATACATGCCAAAAATTAGAAAAATGATAAAAGGTATGCGGTATGCTTCGAACAAGTACAATGAAATTGTAAAGCATGTTTTGACTTCATTATCACACTTATATCTGAAATCCAACATAGCACCAACAAAGGGTAAACTCCTTCACTAGCAATGTATCAACAAAGGGTAGACTCCTTCACTAGCATAGCAAGAACAAAGAGGTAGACACTTTCACTAGCAAAACATCAACAAAGGGGTAGACTCCTTTACTAGCATAACATCAACAAGGGGGTAAACTCCTTCACTAGCATATCATCAACAAAAGGGTAAACTCCTTTACTAGCATAACATCAACAAAGTGGTAAATTCCATCACTAACATAGCATCAACAAAAGGGTAGACTCCATCACTAACATCATAAACAATGTTGCAAACAAATCCCCTACGATTTGTGACTAGTGAAGCCAGTGGACCTAATCTCATCGTGAATGAAATTTTCTTATTTGCTTGACCAGCTTGTATATTTTTTTAATTCAACCTGGGGATTCTCCTGCCTAAATCCGACTCCTAAATGAGACGATTTTCTGGATCCCAAAAACTATCCTGAAATTGATATTAGTAGTAATCTTGGCAAGGCCTTTCCTTATGCGATTAACCATAGTATATGTAACTACCAGCATCTTTAAAAACAATGGCAACTGAATCACCTGTTTGCATGCTTTATCAACTTCAGTGAAGCATTCGATGCTGTTTGGAGAATTTTTCTCTATTTTGATATTATAGAAAGGTTTATAAGGAAATTATAATCATGTTTCAAAACATTACCTTTAACAGTCAAAACTAATAAAGGACTCTTAGACACATTTATCTGCAACAATGAAGTTAAACAGGGATGTGATGTCTACAGTCTCACTCTATTTAACACTGACTTGAACATCAGAAAGATTCTGAAGAATTGTATACATACGTCTACCCAAACTGTTAACGGAACACATATAAACAATCTCTTATTTGCACATGAAGGGACTTTGTGTTGACCGAAAACTTAATGTAATGCATTAAAACTGAAATAATAGTGTGTGTAACTGTTATCGAGCGGAGACTTAGAAAATATTTTCCTATGATATGCAGATCCTTTAATTCGTTGAGTTATACACATACTAACATCGCAATGGCAGCGTGAAATCAACAATTTTAAGACTTAAAATTTGAAGGTCTCGGAAGCTGGTTTAAAATTAAACAATAGATTTGTACTTTCAGTGATTTTGCCACAAAGTGTAACAAAACACATTTGTCTGTAAGGATGTAGAGATTGTGGAAATGATATGGTCATTACGAAAACTATAATCATTGGACTTTGAATTCGTGTAATCCGGACACAATCAAAATTGCTAAATCAAACATTAATCAACCTAAACGTTACAGTAAGGTAGATGAATTTATAGAACTAGGCTCTCTCGCATTCAACATTTGTTATTTCTTGCTTCAATTCAGCTAAAGCTTTCTGAGACGGATATTACACAATTAATTTCCAAAATTCCACTAAAGACTTTCCGAGATGGATAGATACAGTTAGTTTGTAAAATTTCACTGAAGATGTTCCGAGAAGATAGTACAAAATTAGTTTCTAAAATTCCACTAAACACGCTCCGGGATGGATAGCACACGATTAGTTTCTAAAGCTTTTAAGCAAAAGTTCATCTTTCCAGTTCTGTGTCATTGCCATTAAATATATCGGCTTCTCATTTATTAAAAATTGTCAACATTGTACCAGAGTTCTCATCTCAATTACCGGATATAATTAATTTATATTAAAAAAGGCAACAGCAAAACAATGGTTTTATATTTTCACCAAGGACAGCCTTCTTTTAAATCCATTAACTGGGATATCCAATCAACTATGCCTCTTTGGAGACATTAAACATTAACTAATTATTGCATCCTATCTACCTACAATCCACAAAATGTTAATATAAAAGCCCTTCTTTTATGTTAGATGCAAAAACTTGAACACTAAAACAGAACTTTTAACATTTTCCCGACAAAGCCTAATTTTATGCATGAGACCTACGTCCACTTGAGAAATATGATCCGCCTTCATTTATCTTGACCAGTTTCACCGACGAAGTAAACACCATTATTGACCCAACTGAAATAATAGTAATGCAAACTGTCAGATTTATCTGGTCTCTAATTAATCATAGAAAGCCCAGTCTTATACCCTCGAGATGTGCTTCATGTCAAGACGGTAATGTTACTGACATTTAATTGACATTTCTTTCAGTATTTTCCGAATGTGGACACCGTACCAATGTATTAACTCTGTAATTTTCATGTTTGTTAATGCCATGTACACCGTCTTGCAAAAGCTGTTTTCTATTAATAGATTGTCAGTGTTTCAGTTTGGACATCAGAGTAAGCGTCAGTTACTCAAGAAATTCTTTGGAACGGATGTCCAATATTACATCTGTGTCAATTTTCGCAACACCCGCTTTTGCATGCTATTGAAAACAATGAAGTTTTAAGTTCTTAGCCAGTCTTAGTAATATATATGTTTCGTTTGGTTCATTCCCCAAAACCTGTTAATTGCATGTTACGCAGAGGTGAAACGAATACCAAAAGTTTACTTTTCAAACATTACTAGAATGTAATTGAAACAGGAATCGAACACACGTCGAAGTTAATATAGGTATAAAATCCATTCTCGTTTCTTTGTCTACGTTAGGATTTATTGACAACCCTCCTTCCTGATACCACGCTGCATTAAAAACTAGATAAATGGAGTCTTAGAAATACAAGTAAATGCCATTTTAGAGGACTTCAGTAAATTCTTTGACACTGGCCGTATCAATGCCCCCTGAATATGGTCTTAAAAGTTCTTTTACAGTTGAAGACGGACGGTATAGAATTATAGAAACTAGATTAAAATTTTATGGGAGGTGATTTGTTCACAACCAAAGTCTCACAGACATGTGGCTAATTTAATTTTATTAGATATGGACATGTTCCTTGCATGAATATCACGTGCTATATATGACACATATGCCCGATGGGTCAGACGTTTCGACTAAATATAAAAGTGAAACTATGGGGTGTTTCATCTTAGCTATCACTCACTCATCCCTAGTTGTGCCTCGGTGCACATAAGGCCTTGACGAGAGAGCGCCACTGCTGATGGTCTGCAGCCTTATGTGTGATGGCGTTCCATGTCTAGCAGTATTCCTTCATTCCTCTATTCTCGTCCTCCAAATCTCTTTGGGTCTAACCCCCTTTCCTCTTCCATCGAAAGGTTTTCATGGGCTGTACATTCAGTGACAATTGGCTTACATGCTCCAGCCATTTCCATCTTTTCTTAACAATCTGGACAAGAGATGTTGATTCTGTTCTTTTATGAAGATCTTCAGTTCTGATTCTGTCTGGTCAGAAGATGTCATGAATCTTCCTGAGACATTTTGTTTGGAAGACTTCAAGCGTTGGTGCTATATTTGATGTTAGATTCCATCATTCATAACCGTACAGTAGCACTTCGATGACATTGCTTCGGTAAATCTTCAGATTCATTCCGAGTCCAAGTTGTTTGGAATTCGATATGTGCTTCAGTAAACAGAAGGTTTACTTTGCTTTATCTAATTCTGGTTGCTGCTTCTATCTCCAAGTCTCCATCTGTGAACATTCTGATTTCAAGGTATGTGAATTCCTCTTCCTCCTCTATAGGTTCGTTATTCACAATGATAGGATCGTTGATTTTATGGGTTTATCCTCATTAATTTTGGTTCTCTTGCTGTTCACTTTCAGTCCTATCTTTATGGCTGTCTCACTGAGCGTATCTGTCTATTCCTGCATATCTATATACCGACTAGAAAACAGACCCATATCATCGGCGTAATAGAAGTCTTACAGGAATGAAGTGAGGTTAAACCTAACTCCTCTTTTGCCGTTCCCAGTTGTCTCTTTTATCAGCCAATCGATGGCAAGGATCAAGCCTTGTTTCACGCTGAAGCAATCTGTAGATGGGTTTCGCAGATGACTTCGAAGTCTTGGTGCAGAAGTTTGATTCGGTATAATCCTCAATGGAATAACATAGAACGGGAGTATTTTTCACAGGGAGTCAATGTGAGGGCTGTTGAAACCCGATTCCATAGTTTATTAAGCTAACGTAGACGGCACTGTTCTATTCCGTTGTCTGCTCTAGAATATGTCAGAGTGTGAAATCTTGTCAATGCAGGATTTTCCGTTCCTGAAACCAGCTTGTTCCTTTCCGACGAGGTCATCAGCTTCTATGGTGATCCTCTTGAGGACGATTCTGATGAAGACCTTGCTGTGAGGGATAACAGGGGTGCTTCTCCAGTTATTACAGTCCCCAAGGTAACCGTCTTTTTGTAACTTGACGATGATTCCAGTTTTCCATTCGGCCCGGCGGGGTTTTCTGCCCTCTCCCATATCAGTTGGAATATTTCTCTGAGGACTCTCTGAAGTTTACGTACCTTCCGACTTCGGCATTTCTGGACAGGTGCTGTCCTCACCAGGCACTTTTGTGGGCATTGGTGGATTCTCAGTGATGTCTTACAGCTTATGTCAAGGTTTCTTGATTGCTTGTTCTGCTTATGCAGCGAGCTGTTCAATGTATTGCCGCTCGTCACTTCTTGCTTTCTGTCCTTGCCCGAGTCCTATATTTCAGCCTGCGTAATTATGCCTTTAGTACGCGTTTCTCAATCAGTTAATATCATTCCAGATTAATTGGGATCTCCATTCCTCTTTACATGCTTTCCTCTAGCTATGTACCTAATCTCCATTTTCTCTCATGACTGTTGAAACAATGTATAGTAATTTCCGTCTCATCGTGAAGTACTGTAAGATTGTTCTCGAGAGAAAGATTTGACTGATGCCCGACCTTGGGATCCTTTAGTTTGGCAATGTTGAAACGTTGTCTTTTCTTCTCCCCGAATTTGGCCTTTCTTAGCTGTAGGGCAGGCTTGGTTACTCAGAAACATGATCGCAAGCCTACATCAGCAGGCATCTTGACTCGTACATCTTGCAAAGCGTGTCTCCACGTGCTGATTATTTATCTGACTTTCTGTCTTGTCATCCGGAAGCTTCCATGTCGTCTTGTTGATTTGCATATTCTGGAAAAAAGTCCTTCCTATAACACGGTCGCCGTCTTTGTAGAGGTCACATAGTTTTCAGTATTGTCATTTATTGGTCCCATTTTGTGACTACCCATGACCTGCTCCCTGTCTGTGTTGTGTGAGCCTGTTCGTGCGTTAAAATCGTCGACAAAAAGTAGTAAGTCATGTCTTTGTATTGCTTCAACAGCTGAGTGCAAGCTGTCACTTAAAATGTCTTTCTCCGCATGGTCGAGATATTTTGAGTTGAATCTGGCATATATCATTCGTATATTGATGGGTTTTCATTGTTGAAGTGTTTTCAATTGTTTCTTTGTGACCAGGGTTACGCTTTCTCTTGTATTGGTCATCCTGCCTGCTTGACTATAGTAGAATTTCTCCTGAGGCCAATATTTTGTTTTCTTGCTATTATTCATCTGGCTTCTGTGTTGCATAGTAGGCTCAACTTGTACTGTTGCATTTCATGGAGAAACTGTGCAAGTTTTCCAATCCGATACAAGGTCCTAACATTCAAGCACCATTAGTTTTGGGTGTCAGGAGATCTATCGGATTAGAGGCTTCCTTGCGGGTTTGGTCTTCATCTGTTATAGCACCAATTTCCTGGTCTGCTTTACTTCATCCAACCGTTGCATTGTTTTGTCTTGTTTCCGTTTCGATGGCTAGATGTAACTGAAACCCACACAATGGTATTGACGTAAAATGTATGTCGCAATAGATATTAAATTCCTTGTGACTTCTGTAACAGTATAATGTAACCTCATCTAGAGTCATACATTCGGGAACTAGTTCCTTGACTCGACCAAGTTTAGGAGTAGACCATTGGTTTCGTGGGTAAAGAGGGATTCCAACAAACACTTAAAGTTAATTTCCAAAAGGAATAGAAAAGTTAACATAATGATATGAAGTGATATCTGCATTACAGACTTTTAAAAAGAATCAAAAAAAGGATAGTGTAAGATTTGGTTTTGGTTTGGTTTGGTGCTTTACGGCACAGCAACACAAGTAGATTATTTAGTGCAGAGATAATTGAAGTAAATTGCCTTGCCCAAGGACGCACCATGGCAGTCGGCATATTTATAATTCCACAGCTGTGTAATGACTTCAAAATTTGAATAAAATACCAAACGTGGAAAAACGTTAACTTTCATAGGTCAGATGGATTATGTGGGGATGGTAGTAGGAGTAGTATCCGAGATTGACAACAACTGCAAAGTGGAACGAATGTCCCACAACAGTTCAAGACGTTTTCTGACTGATTGATACGTAAAGGCTTTTTAATTATGACTATCTTGTGAGTTTTGAATTTCAGTTGAACTAGCAGGTTTGAAACTGTTGCCTTATAAACTAAATCAACGTTGTTTACCTTTGGCTTTTATCTGTTATAAAATGCTGCCAAACTCGCAAGGTAACTAAAACGAATATCTGAATACCATTTTTCTGTTTGAATTTTTTGCAAATTAGTATTTTGATGTCTGAGGTACGGTTACTCGCTTTAGCTCTAATGTTACGTATGCACGCAAGAATAAGTACGTAACTATGAAAAGAGTCACGAGGCTCAAATGAATACGGGTTTTATGTTCTATTTAGGCTTGAAAGAACGTAACCTTCCTCGATTATTAAAAGTCCAGGAAAAATCAGTGGTAAATTACTAACGATTTTCGGTGGGACTACAATAGGATGCAGTGGTAGCTGGCTGAATTAGTGGTGTACTACTTGTAAGCATTCTGTTATCTTACTATACTGGATGTACATCGTGGAAAAATAAAAACTTAAGCAATTTCAATACAACATTAGTAAACTTTACCTATATGTTAATCTTGTAATACTGAACTCACATATCTGGATCTAAAGCATTAATTTCATATATCAGAGAGAACCAATAATTGATATGCCCAAAAAACTCTTTCGAGATTTCTGTGAGGCGCCGTAGCGGACAAAAGCTGGTCCAATCAGAACGTTGCCTACGGATTGAACGTCGACCAGATACCAAGACTGGAAGATGCATAAAAATGTGAGTTTGATTTATTTTTCATTGTTTACCATTCCAGTATAATGCTACCAGTGTTATTTTCATTTTGTTTTTATTTTAAAATATTTTTATTATTCACGTCATGAAGACAATTTCAAATGTTGCAAGTTTGCTAGTTTTGTGCTGAGTAAGGACACCGAAACCTTGATGCAAAGAAAAGGGGGGGGGGGAACAAAGTTTCATCTTTGTAGACCGGAAGACAATTCGTCTAAAACTGACATTTCATGTATAACAAAAAACAACTGTATTGAAAAGAAAATCAACAGATTGTGTCTTTTTTCTTACAGTTCATTTTATAACAGCTATTTATTGTATGGTGGTCGCTTTTTCCTTGCATTTGTTTTTGTCGACTAAGCCTTTTCATCGCGTGGACAAGAATTTATAAAAGAGTCAGTTGCAATGTGTTTGCTCCACATGGCGTATGACATAGCTTGAAATTTTAAATACCATACATTCTCCCTGCCTCTATCCCTCCAAACCCCCCATTCCTTGGCAGTTCAGTGGAGGACTATTAGTTGAAATTAGACACCCACGAACTCCCACGCGTCTGGCTGATACTTCTGTGTACATGTTTAGAACGCAACAGCTAACAGTAACCCACATACAGCTGTTGTACCCGCTGAGTCACAGCTATGATCCAGTGCAGACAAGTCAGTAAGCAAGAGAGAAGGGCCAGTAGCGTACTAACGGCGGAGCGGACAGAGCGGTTGCCCCGGGCGACAGAGGTCTTGGGGAGGGCTTAGACATTTTTTTTTTTAAAACTCTGTACTATGAAGAATACAATCTAATTAAACACGAAATGACGTATCATACGCAGCTCAATATTTTAATCAGACTGGCTTAGGATCTTAGGCCATTGGTTTGGCTGAGATTACACTAAGTTCCACTTAAATCTTTAGTTTCTAATAAACACAATATGTCAACCAATCGCATGTTCTGTGAATATAAAACCGTAATTATGGATTTAGCAAATTAATCAAATTTAAAGGACACTTTTGGAAAAGAGAGAGAGAGAGAGAGAGAGAGAGAGAGAGAGAGAGAGAGAGAGAAGTAGGAAAGAAGATAGATACAAGAAGAAAAAGAACAGAGAAAAATAGAGGACAAGAAAACATAGAAAAGACGAAAACGAAGATGGTACTGATATTCACAATATCTGTCACATTATATCCATAGATAGCTACCTGGCGATCACATTTAAGAACTCTTCTCCATTCTCCTCTGTATTTTCTCAGTGTGTACTATTTTTCCCCATTATGATTGGATTACTTTTGTAACACAGACTCTTGTCTTTCCAAGACTTCAGAATGACTTAGTTGATATTTGATTTATCTAAGCCGTAATTCCCCTCCTTATTAATCCATACACCAAAATGACAGTTAAATAAACATATGGACTTTAAAAACTGCAAGAATTAAGTATTGCAAGGGATTTTGTTGTACTTGTTTAGTTAAACGTTATGTGTTATATCTTAGGTTTAATTGATTCGAACATTCAAGATCATTTAATTATCGGAGTCAGTTATTGCCTATTATCACTCTCAAGGTCACTCATTAATACAACACATGAACATTGTCAACTTATTCATCTGACCTGTTACGTTATACTATATTTTAGTATAATATCCTAACATTTAATCAGAAGGAAATTTATTGTAGATTGTAAGAATATTTTATTGTATCATTTTGTCTGCTTGAAGCATCTGTTACACATTTGCACGTGCTATACAACAGTTGAGATAAATACCATTACATTTGTTTAAAACATGCATTCATTCAGTTCAGCTTTATTCTTTGTATTCGTTCCTCGCCCAGGCTAAAAAAGCATAATTCGCTCTAATTTCCATAACTACGTTCAGATCTAAACAACTAATTCTGGCCGGCTTTAATTGAATTACTCACCTTGATATTTTACAAGACCAGTCTGGACTACATAATGAGTGGTGGACAAACAGGTCAATTAACATTCACAAAGCAGTGCTAAATACTGAACGGGGAGTTGACTGGCTTGGTAAATGAAACAAACACATTAATGGCTGGAAATGGCCCTTCATCAAATATGGCATTGTTTTATATATAATTAAATATTCATTGTTAGGAAAATACGAAACAAATTCGTAAATGATGCTGTTCTTAACTAAGTAACAGAAAAGAGCGAAAACCAACAAGTTTATTAAAATTTAACAAATAATTTATTTCCCAAGAATACAGAGCGAAAATTTAAAATCAATTTTCAGTATTGTAAATTAAATCTCAAATGCTTCGAAAACGTGTTTACGTTCTAAAAATGACTGTTCAGATTTTTTCTATGTTATGGGGTTGACGCACATGATCATGCCGTATCGCAACATACTAGATGGTCTTTCTAACTGTACCGTCACCTCTTCGTACTGTTTCAAACCGTTTTCGTACCGTGTTGATTGCCTACAGTGCCGTTTTAGTAGCGTTTCAAAGGTTTCAAACGACGTTACAAGTATTTTAAGTTTAACAGTTTATGTACCGACGATAGTCTTCCCTTGAACAAAGCTTCATTCTGCCTAGTTGTCCCGCATATGAACCTGACAAAAATAAAAGTGTCCCCCTGCGAGAATTCCTTTTTAATAATGTTTTAAACAATAAACAACGCCAGAACTAATTTGCAACTACGATACCAACGCTACAAGAGCAGGACTACAGACCTTTTCTCCCGTCAGAGAGTAAGTCTGTGTGCGTGCGTGCGCGTACTTATGTGTGTGATTTGGATTTTTAACGTAGCATTAACAATTTTTTAGCCATATCGCTACGATGTCTGCAGTGTGATAGCTTATAGTGATGTCTATAGCACTGGGGCATCATGCCGCAGGCATGTAGCATTATGCCCCACCAGGTCACATTATCCTGACACCAGTCCTAACACTAACCTCTATATGCTGAACGCCAAGAGAGGAAGGCAGCTGCTAGTACCATTTTTATAAGTCTTTGCCGGACGCTCTAACCACCTAGGCCACCGGAATGGTAGTTTCGAAATTATTGTTGTTGTTGTTGTTGTTGTAGGGTTTAACCCATTTTTTCAGCACAAGATAGGCTATACATGGCGGTCAGTACAAATGGTGGAGGAAGAACCCTGGAAAACCCCGGGAAGAACCACCCACCCACGAGAAGCTACTGGCAGGCTTTCTCATGTACCCACGTTAGCCGAACCTGAGACTCGAACCCACGCAGACAGAGATGAGATGGCAGTTATCCGGAATGATGAGCGCTTTAGACCACTCGGCCACTCGGGGCCCGTTTCGAAGTTAAAAGATAGCTGTTAGTTTATTTCCATAACGTAACTGGTTAGTAGATATTTTGTAAATCACCTTTAAGGAAACTGATAAAAGAAAGGCAGTTAGCAATATGTTAAAACGAAGCGGTAAAAATTAGTTCAATCAAGCTGACACCAAAAATTATCTTGTTTTGTCAATCGATGCATTAGTCATTTCATGTCTTTCAACGGTGTCATTAAACAAATTAGAAGAAAATATCAAACCGGTTTTCTACCAGAATTTGCAACTTTTTTCTTTTTTTTTAAATTTAGGATGCATGTATATACTACTTAAATTACGAATGAAATTACATCAAAGTAAAAAGCTTATAGGAGATGAATTAAAGGAATTTTTTTTTTGGGAAGTTTCAATAAGAAACAATGATGATGATGATGGAGGTAGTCGTAGTGGTGGTGGTGGTGCCGGAGGAGAAGGAAGGTGTTCTAGCGGCGGAAACGAAACAAGAAGGGAGAACGTTAAGGGGGGTAAAAAATAGGAAAGAGAGACGGTATAAACATTTGAAACCTTCATATGCTTTATTGCATTCTGCTTTTTTTGCATATCGGTATGATTGCCACTGATCTCCAATTTGCAGTTTATTTTTAAGTCCAGAATTTGACCTCCAACATTAGTATATGTGACCTCCCAGTACGTTTGTGCTTCTTTTCATCAGAATGTATCAAGGGATCGACGAGACACCTCGAGAATTCGTCAGCTAGTATGGAATCTCTCAGAACACTGGTTTGACTTGCGTTTTGTGACAGAGTGTATAATAAGATATGTCATTTTGTGTCTCCTGTTGGTATCAGTGAAGTTATTGATTCTTTTGCGTCTGGGATTGCACTAATTGCCTGGGACTAGATAATTTAATTAAGCTAATATACGAAACAAAACTTTAAACTTTCTTGATCTACAGTCAATTTTTGGGTTTCCTCTCAGAGGGTTCATGACTACGGTTCTGCAATATCTTACAGATTAATATATCCTGATCTTTCCGATAGTGATTGAAAACATTTCCCACAAACACAAACCACAAAACACCTCGGAAATTCTACAGTGGCCGCTGCTGCATATAAACACCTTGTTAATCAAATGACGTCACATTCCATCATAGCATTCATTAAAGCAACTCGACAGATGTGACTTATTCTTGGTCAAAGTTTCTTTATTTAAGTATAAGAGACTAGAAAACGTATTTTTAACGACTTGTGCAAATAATTCCATAAAGGTATCATACTGCTTTTTATATGGCTCTATTTTGCCAAGTACTTTATTGTGTGATCGAGTTCTCTGCCATTTTCTGGTGATGTTCCTCATTTTGAATTATATCAGTCTATTTAAGTTTTTCCGAGCAAAATGACGAGATGTTAACAGTGACATTGCTTAAGTTACTGGATAATTATTAACATCCTGTGTTTTGAGAATTCCTTTTAAAAAAATCAGGAAGAAATTATCTGATTTCAACTCGTGATGGCTGTGGCGTTTCGAGAAAAGAGAAATCACCACCTGGAGAGAAGTTTGTATTTCAGATATGGTGTTTGGTAGAAAAGCTTCGATATGTTCCCAATTATATATTAGTTGTCAAATACTGGTCTCACGGGCCTATTTTCAATAAAAAAAATCATACCCCGTCAACAGGGTTAAGTTGGGATCTGTAATTATCTGATATTCGAATCTTTCCTCTTTGTGTCTCTGTATATAATATTTCACATTACTGTGTAATTATGCAAGACTAATACCGTCTTAAATGCGTACAAGTGACAATATTACACATAACTGTCAAATTATGCAAGACTTATCCAACGTCGTAAATACGAAGAAATGAGAATAGATAAATAATATAAGCACGCGATGAATAGTAATGTCAGTTTATGTGTTCCATTCTTTTAAATAGTAGTCTTAATTAAGGTATGTCCATTCTTTCAAACTGTAATTTTAATTAAGGTGTGTCTATTCCTTCACATGGCGATTTTAATTAAGATATTCCATTCTTTCAAATCTGAACATAAGAACTGGCGCATATCCCAGCCTAGTCTTTCATCTGGTGGAAGAGTGCAACATAGTTCAGTTATTTATGGCTCGTAACCATCTGCTTCGTCATGTTAATTACCTTACAACCATAAATCTGCCTTTAAATGCATCACTTGCAGTGTTTGCTTGGCTACAATTTCACTTTTTTTCTTGATGTCAGAAATACACACACACACACACACACACACACACACACACACTTCACATTTGTCTAGGAAACATGTTATTTACATAATCAGTGTTTGATTTGTAAACAGTCAAAAGTACAACTTTCCATTTTTACATACGTTATAAATTTGTGAGTCAATTGAATGAACTTAACAATACATTGGATACGTAATCCAATGACACATACCGTCTTAAACATTGTCCAAAGAAAATAACGATTTCCATTTTTACATGTGTAATGTCTGTATGCGTCAACTGACTGAACTTCCTATGCTTTGGGTACGTAATCCACATATCGTCTTAATTATCTAGTATAGACACAGTTAAAGTTACAGAACAATTTGGGTCATAGCACAATGCACTTTTGGTCATATGACTTTAAATGAGCAAAGGAGAAACTATCCATTGTAACTAATCCAAACTGATACGAGTACATAGATTACATTAATATAGTTATAAATGAATCACAACAATGTACGTACAGCCACTACTAACAAAAAAGTGGGTGGGGTGGGATTTAAAACTTCACCATAAATTGACCATTTTCAAAACAATTAAATTCATTTTTGAGTTCACCCCCTGAATCATGTAGTTGTAAAGTTGAGGCTACCTACTCATACCGTCAGTGACCACCATGTACGGAAAACTCCAAAGCTGTCTAAAGTGGTCCTTTTGGATACATGCAAATGATACATACATGATATGCATTTATTATTGTACATTGCTTATTATTTGATGTGCATTTCTTGCTATATGATGTGTATGTTTTACTATATGATGTACATTTCTAATTATAAAATGTGCAGTTCTTACAATTTGATGTGCGTTTCTTACTATATTGTGTGCATTTCTTTCTATGTGTTGTACATTTGTACATTTCTTACTATATGATGTGTATGTTTTACTATATGATGTGCATTTCTTACTATATGATGTATATTTCTTACTATATGATGTGTATTTCTTACTATATGATGTGCATTTCTTACTATATGACGTACATTTCTTACTATATGATATGCATTTCTTACTATATGATGCACATTTCTTACTATATGATGTACATTTCTTGCTATATTGTGCATTTCTTACTATATGATGTGTATATCTTACCATATGATCTGTATTTCTTACTATATGACGTGCATTTCTTATTTTATGATGTATATATTTTGTTATATGAAGTGCACTTTAAATGTGATGAGCAGTTTTTACTGTATTTTGAACACGTCTATTGTATCATGAAATATTGTTATTATATGCTGTACATTATTTATCATATGGAATCCATTTCAAATTATTTTCTATGCGTTGTTAATTATATGATGAGCGTCATTAATATTTGATGTGCATTTCTTATTATATGATGTGACCATATGAAGCTTTGTATGCTATGCGAGCATCACATGATGCGTATGTTTAATAATATGTACGTCATTTTCATTATATCATGTACGAACTATTTATGACAACGATTGAGTTAATAACGCTCTCAAGAATGTCACCCGTTATGAAGGAAAATGTTGACTTATATGGACTCAGGTCACAATTACTACTTCCTGTTCAGTACCCGCGAATGTAGTCCGAGCCTGTTTTAGAGCATTTTTTTCTCTCGTTTTGGTGGTGATGCATGATTTAGTTTTGAGCATTTTTTTTGTATCGATTTAAATGGAAATTGTTTATTCTTTAGAATATTAGCATTATGATGTGGTTGGTTATTTGTGTTTTGGTGACAGTGCACATTGAGTAGTGAACTATTGTTGCTAGTCCGGAAGTAAAATCTCTGACCCACTGCACGTGTAGAGTTTAGTCTCTTAAAATAATGCTGAATAACCTATGGCAAGAATTTCACCGTGAGTTCATTTGTGCGGATATTTTAGATTAAGATATTATTTATTAGGATCTGGACACACTGAAAAGTTCAGTACAGACAAACAAAAGCAGAGACGATGTAGTAAATATAATTGTGATCTGAGACCATATTGAGCATCGTGCCGTCTTAATCTCAATACAGTTGTATTTCTGATCACTGGTTTTAAATTCGTCCCGTAGACACGTTGTTTACCACACAGCCTAACCAACCGCTGACTGTAAATGTACGAAATTTGGTAAATTGGTCAGCCTTTGTGTCCTCTCCAATGATTCCCGGGGCGGTGGGTTGGGAACTGCGTCAATAAATACAATTGTGGGTCAATGTCGCAGTAATAGAATATACGAAACAAACTTTTAAAATAAATGAAACTTGGTTATATCATTGTCGACAATAGGCACGTGACTAATCAGACTTTGTTTTTGGAATTATTCTCTTCAAAGGATACATCTCTGATGATAGAAAGGATTGGTCATAGTTGTCGTTACTTTCTTTGGTTTTCTACTTTCAATGTATTGGTGTTATACTCAGAACGTAAGTTGCAAGCGTGCATAAATAGTTTCTCCCAAAGTTTAACTTCACGATCCTTTTAAATAATCATTAATGACATACAATATTAGTTTGTTCACTGCTAGTGGAGGTTACTTTAGTTCTACTAGTCTATGGAACTCCAAAGCCAGCCGTTTTAAATACATGCAGTTGTTACAAATCGATGGTAATCGAAAATAAACGGCTGCAAGCTGTAGGTTGCTGTTTTGCACGCCTGAGAGCAAGGGACTAGTAGAAAAATAAAGCTGTTGTTTAATGCATAAGTAACACTTATTTTATTAAAATCGATGCAGAATATACCATACAGCCAGGCTCAGTTGCCTAGCTGCCAAGAATGGCAAATTATTTGAAAATGTATGATCAGTTTGATTTTTGGTATAAAGTACCCACTATAAAGCATTTTCAGTAAAACAGACGATCTTATGCTTCACTGGTCACAAATGTAACTGCACTGAAGGTAATGTGGCAACGAGTTCTCACTAAGTCAATCAAAATTTGCTATTTTCGACACGAGAAACCGAGATCTAGTCCGTACACCAATTACTAAGACCCCAACAGAAACAATATTTTCGGTCTGTATTATTGATGTATACTTTATAATTTTGCGTTGAGATGAAAACAAATTTGATTCAAATGTGAAAACCCCTTATATACTCCGTACTAAAATATATCAATTGTCTTCCAGGATATA
Organism: Megalonaias nervosa; assembly: GCA_016617855.1. NCBI lineage: Eukaryota > Metazoa > Mollusca > Bivalvia > Unionida > Unionidae > Megalonaias > Megalonaias nervosa. The sequence continues at coordinate 38,390 of JAECUM010007741.1, read as the reverse complement.
TAAGTAAAATAACATGGGACTTGCAGATCCAGTCCAGTGCTACCATATATATGTAAATCATCCAATATAATATACATGTAATATATTTGGCACATGTTGCAAGCATTTTCCGGTGCATTCGTAAATTCTCAGTCATTACAGATTGATCCTCATCATTATGAGTTTGCACATCATCTGATTCAAGCTGCATATCATATAATAAAACATCCGCATCACAAAATACAGTTTGCACATCATATCGTAAGACATCCACATTATGAAAGAAGCAAAAGCACAGATCGAGTTGATAGCCAAATGCAGATTTCTTTAACCTGACACATCACGACTACCCAGTTGTCTATAATAGATGATCAGAACATTACTTCCATTCTTTATATTATTTTAAATACCTGTGTTGGCTGTCTGACGGATGTAAATTTAGAGGTAATTTATCATGACATTATACATTATGTTCATACTTCAAGTTTTGACCAGTGAGTCACGAGTACTATTTAATATATTTACATTTTAAAGTAACTTCTAGATGTGTCAATCAATTTATAGGTCAAGCAAGTAAAACAAAAATACTTTGCGCGCCCATTTGGCCGTCCCTCCTCTTCTTCCTGTGAACAATTTAATTATTTCACTCAATGATGTAATTGTAACGGTCCAAAATAGCGTTTAATTGAAACTGAAAGACTATTGGAAACATCTTATTCGACGAAAGTTGCTGAAAGAATCTGATTTGTGTGCCCATTTTCAGTTAAAGAAATCACAACGTGGCAAGTGTTCGACATGACTTCAGATTACATTTACTTTTACTCTGTTTTTAAATACAATGTCACAAACCTATCAGACTCATTACGGAACACTAGATTAGTTTTAGACTTATTACCAGTTTGGTGTCGATAAACATTATATGATGATTTTTGGCATGAAATGTAGAAATAAGGAACAGATTGGAGTTCTTTCATGTTATCTCGCACCGGTCTCTCTCTCTCTCTCTCTCTCTCTCTCTCTCTCTCTCTCTCTCTCTCTATATATATATATATATATATATATATATATATATATATATATACCCCCAAGTATCAATCTATATGTCACTTGAAATTTTGGGATATACAACGCACATACTTTTGTTACAGTCTACTTATTTCAAAATTTTTATATTTATAAGTTAATACTTTATTCCATTTAATATGAGGTGTTGGTTACAATGACTGGGACATCTGAAAGGTCATTCTACTGCAACTTTGTAGGGGAATAAGTGGACACTAGATGAACAGTTACTCATATCTTTCCTTTGATACATTATATTTCAATCTAGATTTGATTATCGCTTTTTCCATAGAAAGAGGCGGTTGATTAGACACAAGGAATTAGCCACTCTCATGAATATTTTGTTTGATAAAAATTGTATTGGACAGTCATGAACAAAGGGAGAGAAAATATCTTCATAAGGATCGTTTTTTTTTCTGATAATGCATCCTAATAGAAATAAGAAAGATGTGGATGGGTCTAAATATTGACCTAGTTAATTTGTCTAGACAGTGGCATGACAAATATTTAACATTAATTAAGGATCGGCAGTTCGAGCTGTTAAAATAGTTTTAGTATTTGTTCATTTTAAGTCTCATTAGTAACAATAGTGTTCATGTTTCAAAGAGATTTTGCTTAAAATTAATTTGGAAGCACGTTCGTCTGGACTCCAGCCGCAGCATAGAGGACTCCATTTGAAGTATAGAGCATCCACGACTACTTCTCAATCAAGCCATAACCTTCACTGTATAGTGCTCGAAATATGGTTACTTTGTAATGTGTACAAAAAAGATTATATATTTGACCCAGATGACTATCGTCCTAGTCTTGTTTTATGATAACATATGATCTAATGCTTCTGCAAGCCAGTAATAGATAAGTGCCAGTTTTTAACCTTAAAAACAAAAACAGATTATGGTTTTATAGGGCACAACTTGGTAAAATTGGTGTCAGAATCCGACTTCTGATACCGCTTAGTACGACCAAGATGTCTCTGAAACAACGCATATTTCTCTGTGGATGGCTACTCTAGCCAAAATGAGTACAGTTCCAGGCGTGTCAAAGCTGATGTTCGAGTGCAATGACTCTAGTTTTCCAGAACCTGCTCTTTCTTGTTCCATATTCAGGACGGACTCGCAAGGCCCTATGATTGACAATCTTAATCTTTTATCTTACTTACGTATATTTTTTAATTTGCTCGGAATGGTTTATTTTTTATTTTCCTAAATATTTGTACATTTATTTATTTATTTGTACTATTTGTAACGCCGGAACTGCGCTTCATTCAATAAAAGAGCCTAAAAGTATGCACCTAGACATTTCTGTACCATTAATGATCCATTATAGAAACTTGAAAGAGGAAAGTAGCCTTTAAAGGACTGAAACATTTGTGAAAAATTGTATGCCCTGTTAACCTCTGTCTCTTCGGCAATACAGTTTTTCTCGACAAGAAAGCAACAAAAGTCTTGGGATACATGGTTGTCAGCCACTAATATTAAATCGCCTCTATATACTTGCTAACTCTTTGATCAAAATATATACTGTAACTACTGTCAATTTTAGTTTCATTTGTGCTCCTAAATTCATGAGCATGATTTTAAGTCAGTGCATACATATGTGGACTGAACTGTGCGCAGGAATCTTTTTTTTTTTTTTTACCATGGTTAACCCCAGCGGCCATAACTCCTTCAGCTCTTCGAGGGAGAGGTATCTCAGAACTAATTAATTAATCTAGCATTAAATTATCTGCAAGCTACAGTTTGGACTTTTCGATACAACAGAATGTACAAAGTAGAAAGCGGAAAATGCCGTTATATGAACGACTTTAAAATTGAACTTTCTTGCCTGGATATCATGCAATTTTTTAGTTCGAGTCTGAGAATGAGTTTTCAATCTCATCCATGCGACTGTTTCACACAATGCGTCAAGTTCAAAAGTTTTATAAACTCTTCGCTTCTGTTCTCAGAATATCTACAACACGAATCTTTAGTCCATGCTTATTATACAACAATGAGAGATGAGCAAGGTGGATGGGTTTGGGGACGGGGGCTACATGTATATCAATGTTATTGAAACATGTCTAACTTTTAAAGGAAACCAACTGATTCTAACTTTTACAGTAAATTTAAGTTTAAGCCTTTACATTTCTTCAGACCGGAAGCTTCGTGCTAAAAGTAGATTCGATAATACTTGACCGGACCTGACGATAGATAGTACAAAATTACGCAAGGTATCTCGATCGTAACAGCAACAAGATACAGACATTTACGCTTCGAGTTGTCTTCGAACGACACAATCCAAACTAAAGAGTGAGGACTAACGATAATTTCACGCCGGATAAATTTATTACCGTATACACTAGTTATAAGAGAAGTCCAACTGCAAACTGCACAGACCCAGATCTGCCGGTGCATAATATAGTTTGCTTGGAGTAATTAGGAGAACAAACAACATATACCCTGCTCTGCAAGCGCATTATGCTACGGCAGATTGAGATCATTGTTGCTTGCAGTTTGACTCGACTTATAAGCGAGTACATACGGCAGTGACAAGGTGAATTTTCCTCGCGAGATTTCAATACGTTCAAACCTAATCGAATTGGGAGTCGTTATCGTTGATCAGCAGAGATTAGTTTCAGCGTGGATCCTCGGCTTACCATCGCCATAAAAGTCGGAAAGATGATATCATGCATGAAATGTCGGAACGAATGAGTTTGAATCGAAGTTGTGTTCAATCTAATTGGATCTGCTAAGGGGCGGGAAGTACGATGCGATAATATATCGAAAGAAAATTATATTTTAAAGCGCTTTATTGTCTTTTATAAGTCAAATAGTCATCCTGTAAGCATTCTACTAAATGCATCATTAACGTTATCGTCTGCTTTCTGGAGTCTTCGCATAAAGGCTATATTTTAGAGCAGTTTCAGAAGTTTTGAGTGAGTCAAATGCTCCTCTGTGAGTCAAGGGTTTTAATGAATTTTACATTGATGACTACCTATCTTTTCTCCTTGTTATTATTATTATTATTATTATTATTATTATTATTATCATTATTATTATTATTTCTGCAGATGAAGTACTGGCTAGATGGCGCTGTAACCGTGACATTGTCGCTGATCATAGAAAGTTCCAGATCTATTCGGTAGATAGGTATTTAGGTTATATCACGGTTATATCCGGGTATTTGTGATGAATGCATCGGTTTCAACCAATTGCACGATGTCTATTTGTTACAATTCTGCGTTTTCACTGGGTTATTGCAAAGGTCATGTAAAGGTTAATATCCAAAAGAGCCATCTAATATTTAAGCGCTTGTTTTCAAACGGGAACCAATGAACGTGAGTCTATATTCTATCAGTATTGTTCACATTTGTCAGTTATTCCTCTATTCAGCGTAGGCTTTTGATCTTTTATTTATTCTGGTAAGGAACCAGACAGGCCAGCGTGAGCGTGAGGGGATCCAGAAATTTTGTTTATGGGGAGTGTAAGTAGAAAGGCAATGGGTGTACGGAACCCCCAACTTCAATGCTAGCATTACTGAAATCATGGCGGATCTCTCTCATTATATTGATTACGATATCATAGAAGAACAAGTAGAAAGGTGATTTTTGAGTCGGTCGCTTTCACAAATTGCAAATTTATGGTCTAAAAATAACAGAACGCTGATCAAAGATAATATAATATAATATAACATAATATAACATAATATAATATAATATAATATAATATAATATAATATAATATAATATAATATAATTAAGAGGTTTCTATCTTGCGAAACATGTTCAGGTACAATGTTAGGTAAGATGGCCAGCATTATACGCATAGAACAGGGTAGGGCCACTTCCCTTCTAGACAAGAAGGTCGACCTCACCTTTGATTTCTGATCATGTGGTCATATATGGAAAAGGTCTTGTATATCTGATTTCATATATATATATATATATATATATATATATATATATATATATATATATATATAAGTATATATATATATATATATATATATATATATATATATATATATATATATGTGTGTGTGTGTGTGTGTGTGTGTGTGTGTGTGTGTGTGTGTGTGTGTGTGTGTACGTTTGTATGCGTACAGAAGTAGGTTTATTTACCATTCATAAAAATGTTGCATTACATGCACTTCAATGTTGTAATGAAATTGGTTACTCGTTAGTACCGTGCATTTTAGGATTTAGGACATTATTAGGAAGGATATACATGTCATCATTTCATTCTGCATGTCTCGTTATCTTAAATGAACCACTTTTTCATTTAAAATTTTTAAAAAAAATGAAAAACGAAACAAACTTTACAGCAAAAACGAACGTTATGTGAAACGTGCATTGATGGGTTTAAACACATTTTGCTGGCACTGTTGGCTTTTAACATCGCTATCATGCGAGCTGTTTGCATTGTAGTCTTGGAACAATGTCATGCGGAAGTCGGACAATTAGAGATAAAGTTGAACTTAAAATATTGAAGAACTGGGACAAAAAGTATCAGACCGGTTTCCGATTATCCATTCTGCTGTTGAGCTGGACTGATTTACAGTTAATAAAGTCTATTGCTAATGTTCGTCAATTACTTACGCTATGTGTCAACTGCTCTTGTGTTCCGGAACCATGGGGATTATGAATTGCTCTGACACACTGCCATTGGATTCTTTTGTCTCAAAACAAGCAGAAGGCTTTCATTAATAAAAGAGGTATTTATGAACTAATTTAATTCCGGGAATGGTTAGGCGATACCATTTGACAAAGCACAAAGCCGAGCAAAAGTCGAATGGACACTATTCAGAATTGTATAGACCCTTAGTGCAACAATTGCCAACAACCAACAACCAAAGTGATGCCACCAGGCTTCGGCATAGGTTAGGTTACCTTAACTCTGGACGTCCCTGGCTATTTTAATTACATTGGAGACTTTAGCTACTAGTTCCAGCAGCTTTGAGCATGGGCGGCCAAGAGGCAACCATTATACCATTATGTTTCTTTCCCCACAAGGGGCCCCGAGTGGACGAGTGGTCTAAAGTGCTCACCATTACGTATCACTGCCATCTCACCTCTGTCTGCGTGGGTTCGAGTCTTGGGCTCGGCCAATGTGGGTATGTGTAAAAACTTGCCGGTAGCATCTCGTGGGTCGGTGGTTCTTTCCGGGGTTTTCCCAGGTTCTTCCTCCACCATTTATACTGGCTGCCATGTAGAGCCTATTTTGTGCTGAAAAATGGCGTTAACCCTATAACAATAACAACATCTTTCCCCACATGGTGGTCGGGCGGTTAGAGCGTCCGCCTCTGCTGCGGGAGGTCGCGGGTTCGAATCCCGGCCGAGTAATGCCAAAGATTTATAAAAATGGTACGAACAGCTGCCTTGCTTAGCGCTCAGCATTAAGAGGTTAATATTAGGACTGGTCGACCTAGTGTCAGAATAATGTGGCTGGGTGGGATATGATGCTACATGTCTGTGACATGATGTCCCAGTATTAGACATCACTACAAACTGCCACACTGCAAACATCGTAGGGATATGACTGAAAAATTGTTAAAGCTATGTTAAAAATCCCCCCACAGGATCACCTTTTTTCAAAACAATAATACAAATTTGCTGAAAATCGCAGATTGGTCCAATGATAATCAAAATGTGAAATGATGAGATGACATACTTTTCACTTAATAAATGAACATTAATATCCAAGAACAGACAAAAATAGGATAGGGCCTGTCCATCACAATAAACGACAGTCAAAATGAACGACGATAGTCATTCGTAAATTGGTATTGAGTAATTGATACAGTGACATTCTTTTATAATAGGAAATGTGAAAACAACAATATAATTAATGTTTTCTGTAATACGTTTTACAATAATTATAATAATTCTATGTAATTTCTGGCGTATACATCTCATTTTTTAGTTAGCGATTACACATTTAGATTGGAAAATTGAGATTTTACACAATTATTGCATAGTATGATACTTATGAAAATATATTTAAATCTTAAAGTGAAGAGAGATGTATAGTAATAACATATAAACTGTTTCTCTTAATTGGACTGATTTATTTTAACATTTGTTTCTGATTTTTATTTATATAAAACGAAGGTCAAATACTTAAACGTTGAATGAAATGTACCATTGCTAATATTGTTACTCGTGGATTTCCATTATGTTCTAATACCCACCAGTGTAATATTTCACATGCAGAAATATCATGCCCAATTGACATAAGTCACTCTGTAGGCTTTAAATAGGTGGCCTGTAAGTCAGTGATAGATGGGGGTGGTGGGGGGCATGCTACTAATTATACCAATATTTAGAACCAGTCTATAAATGGGTGGATATAAAAAAGAGGATAAACAGGTTTGGGATGCCATGATTGGTTAATAATGAAATATAAAATTGAAATAAAAACAATATCGATACTGATCCTAATATTAACTAAAATGAGATGGAGAAAAGTTTTTAGTGGTGCACTGTCAGTTTTTATTTCTTCACAGATTAATTTCGGGAACTAAAAAAAAAAATAAATTGTGGTTGTTGTTTTTTTAGGTGCGGAATGGATAATACATGTTTCATGCACATGTAGATTTTAAAACTGCATCGTCTCTTATTGTTGTCTCACCAGAGAGGTATACATAGAGAACATATATTTGTTCATGACATATTAGAATTTTAAGTTACTGGATGGTATTTCCATGGGTTTACTTCACAAAATCAATTAGTTCCTTCTGCCCTAGAAAGGTCATGTTTTTTTTTCTAAGTTAGCTTCGTTTTGAAACTGACATTAATAATCTCGAGGGAACATCATGAAAGGTCAGGAAAGATGTAAATATCAATATCAATAGAAAAAGCCCTATTTGTGAAAATATCGAGATCTATCTATCCATGCAAGAATTTAGTATTTTATTTCGTCGCGAAAAGTTTTATTCATACAAAATGCATGGGTTAGAATCCTGGCAATGCATGTTTCTCTCTACACCAGTAATGAGGGAGAGATATTGTTACGGTTTACGTCAATCAGTCTTGTAAATGATATACACAGTGAAAGTTATGTTTACATTTCACTTTCTCTTTCGTAGCATTGACACAGAACGGCTGCCTTGAACGAACTGAGATACTTCGTATATTTTGCGATCCACGTAGTCATGATGTGTAATACAAACATGTGATATCATAACCGTGTGACATTGAATCATCTGTGGCATAACACTGCAGCGTGAGCTGAATTCCTCAGCAAGACTGAGAACATGTGACTTAAGAGATATACACAGTAAATGTTTACATTTCAGGTTCTCCTTGGCGGCATCAATATTGACAGAAATAAAACTGCCTTGATAATCAAAGCGAAATGAGATATCCGGTATCGTTTTGTAACATATACGTGGTCACGATGTGTATGTAATGTGAGCATATGATACCTGCTGACTACCATGTGATACTGAAACTATTGTTGTATCAAACTTTATAAGTTTCCGTGTTTTTCAAAACCAATCACTTCTATTATAGTATTATGGGATTGCGGACTTCATGACCTCAGACCACGATTATGTGTCTTCTGTTTTATTTATAAGCATTCAACAATATGCCAGTTTTACCATCAGTGATAGTCCTCTATCGCTTTTTGCTACGCATTAACCCACATTCATTCAATAAATTCTTCAAGGTCTCATTATAGGCGACCGGCTCGATTTTGTATACTACTTAACTCAAACAAACTAACGTAGAGGGAAGTAACCAAAATCTACTGCATGACCCAGAAAGGAGGGACATTTTACATCTGATTTCATTCAGCAACAAACAAATGCAACTTTCTATTCAATTTTATAACGTTCAAGGTCTAAACTTTCATAATTATTACAACAAGTAACTTTACCGCGTAAGTCACTGGTAAAGCAGACCATGCAAACAAAGCACTATTTCTTCAGAATATCTTTCTGATTTCCGTCAGTTTCAAGGGTGAGGGTAATTGTGATATATATATATATATATATATATATATATATATATGCTACATATATATATATGTATTATTATTAAGTGTTATATATATATATATATATATATATATATATATATATATATATATGAAGCAAATAAGGATACCCAGATTTTTACCCGAAATTTTGAATGCATTTATAAGAAATTATTCCCATGATTCTATCATACTTCGCTGAGATTTTAATTTCGTTCAAAAATTAAGCTTTGGACAGTACAGTCATCAGCATTCAGTTAAAACTATATAGATTAGAAAGAAATTACTTAAAGATGAAAGAGTTAATCGTCAAGCTCTCCGTCTAATACGAATTGCGCCATGACCGCATAGATCTCGTATACGGTCACTGATAAACTGTCTAATTTGTTAATTCTCTTAAGTGACACGGATTAGCAAGGATAGCATTATCAATTTAAAGCATGTTAATACGGATACTCTAAACTTAGTCTTGTTTGGAATCTGTTATGCAAATAAATTATATAATACTAAACCCCTTACAGGCAAGATGTCTCATACGGAACGAATCAAACACCTGCCTGAGCGCAGCTTGATAGTCCTTGTTTTACCATAAGGACCTCAAGACTTCAGCCGTTGTCAAGTGAAACGTTCTTAAAATCGCAAATACTACAGTAATATTCCCTAATCACCTAATGGTCATATATCACGAATCTCTAGTTCCACACTTGCATGTTTATTTTTTGTTTCACATTTGTGTGATTCCTCATTAAGCCTTTCAGTGCAGAATATTAATACATCTCACCATGCTGTACAAAACACGACCCAAACACATAATGCAAAGAAGTATTCCTATATCAAATTACTAAACACGTATTTATAAAAAATATCCAGAGAATTGCCTATATTAAGAAATTAGGGAGGATGCAGTTAACGAAGCTAATTCATGTTGTCATAAAGTCTCGTGAATCCTGTATATTATGACGTTTGCTCCTGGAAACTGGCCTATTGCTCGGGTTGAGAAATATCTTCCCAATACCGGCTCGCCATAATCAAAGAAATAATCACTAAAATGTAACAAACCTGTAAACGGAGACGTAAATACAAGTAGCACATGCCAAATGTTTATTACAATATTTTAAGTTACCTCTCTGGCACAATATCAAGTTTAAGATTTATAATAAACCATTTTGTTTACAACAGGAATTATACAATTTGTCTTTAATCTATTTGCAAACAACGGATGCTTTTATATTATTATATTATTTTATTATGCTTTTATTATGCGAGAAGTAGGTTTTGTTTTCTTTGGTGTTTTTGACATAACAACATAAGTTATTTGTGTCGAGGAAATTGGAGTAAAGTGCCTTGCCCAAGGCTAGTCCGATAGCAGGATTCGAACCCGCACCGTTTAGTCGCAATTCTGAAACACAAACCACTGAACCACAACGGTTTCTCAAATCACGAGAAGTCTGACCACTACCCACCCACTAAAGAGAAGTCAAGTAAGGACTTATCCACAACTTAAGAATAATGCTTCTAATATTTTCTACCCATATTTTCCAATTTTCTTTTAAAATAATAACGATTTTTAAGACGATGTATGATACATCTATCTCTTAGATATAAGAGTTGTTTTGTTTTTTTTTAAAAAAAAGAACTGCTGATAGTATTTAAATATACAGCAGATCTAAAATATCGTTGTTTTAATATTAATTAACGCATACAGTTCTCACAACAATGCTATTTTTGTAAAATAAATGTTAAAAGCTCGTCATTATGTAATTTTGGTTTAAAAAAAACAGGGAGTAAGCATTACAACACTGTTAAGTAATTTGGTATTTTTGGAAAAATAGATTTTTGAAAGAAAAACTTATATGCCACTACATTTTTTATTTACCTGGATTTTATGTTTGTCAAAAAAATAGGAAGGATAATATAACATTAAATTTGAATAATATATATTGCTTACTGTTATATGTACATACAACATTTAAGGGAAAGCATTTGATATCTTGGTGGAGTAAAAGAAGAAATAAGTAATTAAATCATGCATCTAACTCAAAATGTAAGACATAACAAGTAAGTAAAAAAGATTTAGAAAAATCTGTAAAATAGTTAAATAATATAAAAAGAACAGTCAAAATTAATACAATGGTCTCGTTATTCACAGTTTTGCTTCTGTTTTAAGCTTGTTTTTTTATTTTTATTTAGTCACTCTTACGTTTATATTGCCACCTTTTATAAAATTATATTGTGGTCTATATGTATGATCATATAGTTTTATTTATGATTTATTTTCTGTTGTTTAATGCTGCTTTCTATTTATTTTCTATTTTCTTTCTGTTTAAAATTTATTTCTGCATATGTTTATTCATGAATGGCCATTGCAAAGTAGTTCATAGACTGGGGACCGACACTCAACTGCCTATGAACCGAGAATAATAGAGATTTAAAAAAAAAATAAAAAAAAAAAATCATTACTCATGCACACAGGAGAGAGTATTTTTAAACAATTCCTGATTCCCTCTCCCATGACAAAACTAATAAATAAATAACTAAATTTCTTCTTCTTTTCGCTCTGAAAGATCCGCTTTAGCTCTGTGGTAAAGGGTGCTGGAACCAATACCGTGATGTGCCCATGAGCATGACATCGTACTTAACAAAAAGCTATATAGTGTTGACGTGCCGTAAAAGTCTCAGCTAAAACAAACCATATAAGTACTATGGCTGGTTGGCGTCTGGGAAATTGATACATAAACAACTATCAATTATGTGGCTGACAGAAGTCGCGTTAGAACATCGCATTATAAACATGGTTATAGTTTGTGCAAACTTAAAATAGCTTTCTCCTTAATGTTCTCATTGACTCCAAACTCCCACGTTGACAGGTGTTTACCGTGCTAAATCAACAACAACAACGACGTTCCACCTCAGTGCCGAATCAAGTTTTATCTATTGGTTGCCCAGAATATTTTGCTTTGCAAAACTGCGCCAAAATAAGCTGAAAATACTTTTCGACAATGACAGTTTAAGGTAAATTTTCAAATAAAATATCAACGAAAGTGACTCCAGGCTACCTGTCAGCCAACTGATATTGTGATAGAAAATAAAATAACATTTGCTCATCAGATAAAACGATTTTTAATCCCAAACGATATACGCTCAACACGACCTTTATTGAATGAAGTGATACAAAGTGGCTGAGTCCATCAATTCACGTCCTCAACCTAATCACCTGCCTAGACATGGCCCATTCCATTCCTACTGAAATTTACGAAATTCTCAGGTATTGTTGCTATTGGCATGAAGTATCTTGTCCTTAATTCAGGTAATTTCCAGATCAATGTGGGTTTGACAACATTGTTTCAGCACATGATAGGCTATACACGACAGATTGTATAGACGGTATAGAAAGAACCCGGGAAGAACTACCTACCCACAGCAAGTTACTGGCTAGCGTTCTCACATGCCCACGATGGCCGAGCGGAGACTCGAACCTACGCAGATATAGGTGATGTGTGAGTGATCTAAACAGGCGAGCGCATTAGACCAATCGGCCAATATTTGATAAATTTTGATCTTATCCCGTGGGCTGGGAATGACAGGGTGAGGGGTGATTTTGCATCAATTTCAGATAATTCCTGAGTTGTTTATCCCATATGCCTGATAATATGCACGAGTGGTCAATGAAAAGTGTTAAAATATGTCAGATTGGAACCCTGCTGTCATGCCGCGGTTTATTCCCTACCCTCAAGGAACTAATTCCTTTGGTCGTAACCCCAAAAATGTTCAGATCTCCATGGTCTAACCATGTGTACGTTAACAAGGGATGAAATAACATATTTATCAACGTAACTGATATCTGTTTTGGGGTCAATAATTAGCCGACAACGACTTAGCTATAGTTTGGAACCTACTGAACGCTTGGCTCAAAAGGGCATGAAAAGACAAGCGCACCTATCCACCTGAAATTTGATCCTGGGGTGGTCCTACCCTATCAAGCTTCAGGGTGGTGGTCTGAATTGCGAGGTGCGGATATATTTGTTTGTATAAACACATAATTTTAGGTCCCTATTTTGTCTTTGATATCAATGAGAGATGTGTTAATTAAGGAATATATGCATAAACGGTGTCTACAACAAAATCATTTAAGACTCCTATTAAATGTTACTGAGAAAGTAATAGTCAGGATGTTAATATCATTACTGGTTCATTTTTATCCGTGCAGCCTGAAGAGCTGCAAACAATCATAAATTTAACTGACAATAATCTCAGAAGACACTACGAATATATACGAATCCAAACACCGATGAAAACGTTATGTTATTGGAAAGCCATGAACATTAATAATCAATAAAATAAAATTATTCTCAGTATGGGAATTAATTATACACTCTTAAATTATCTATAACTTAAAACAACAAGAATATAAAAAAATTAAATTCTTCAGACAAACGTTAATATGTTTAAAATGAGCTAACTAACTGAACACATCTTTAATGTAGCGATCAGACACTGTTTGGAGTTAACTGACTGAACACATCTTTGATGTAGCGATCAGACACTATTTGGAGCTAACTAACTGAACACATTTTTGATGTAGCAATCAGACACTGTTTGGAACTAACTAACTGAACACATCTTTGATGTAGCGATCAGACACTGTTTGGAGCTAACTAACTGAACACATTTTTGATGTAGCGATCAGACACGAACAACACGTTTTATGAAACGTATATCGATTTATATTCTTATGTTAGATTTTAAGTCAATTCAGCAGATTTTAGTTAAGTCAACAAAGTCCCACGCAATGTATATGTAACAAGAAACTGGCCACAGCTTGCATGTCATGCGAGCACCATGGCTTTTGGTTAAACTGGTATCGTTCTCATTATGGTGTATCCATGTGCCAAGTAACATAAATGTGTAGCCAACTGAGAAAACAAAACTACATACAAAATTTAGCATTGCGGTTTATCCAAGGTCTGGACGTGGGTACACACGGACATACACGCACACAGAAAATAATCGCCATGTCGAGCTTCTCCAATGACTGACTAGACATAAACAGTTCAGTAGAACTGAGATGCTAATGATAACTGTTAGCGGTAATATTATACAAATAAGGCGACTATGTTATCATCACATAAATTAACAAACATTAAGGATAAATATATTTTGTTCACAATTTACATGATTCAACGTCTGTGACGGGAAGTAAAAGAAAACTTGTAATGGAAGTGATGCAGTCTTATCAGTAGTGAGTGGGGGCGATATAGCGTCTATGTGCCTTCTTGATAAATTTGGTCGTTTGCATTATGGGGTCAAAATTTATAGGGTCACGTAGACTTCTATGTTAAATTTGGTCGTTTGGACTATGGGGTCAATGGGAATTTAACATGGGTGGACTACTCTAAGGTCAATAGGAATTGAACATAGGGAATGTATAGCGACAATGGATTGGGCCTTTTTAGGGTCAATAGGAATTGGAGAGGGGTTACGTCACGGTACTGGACACTGGCAACAATGTTGCAAGTGGCTGACCTCAATCGGGTGGAACAATGTGGAAAGGGGCTGACCTGAATACGCGCTACTCTAGGGACAAATAGAGACATAGACATGGAGACGTAGGTAGAGACAGGGTTTGAGACAGAGACATAGACATATGACATAGATTTATGAACATAAATCTATCACACAAAAAATCGACTAAAATATAATTAGGCAAGAGAGAATATATATCTTTTCGAGGCAATGGAGTGGCCCTGAAAAAGGCCTTTGGGTTTCTTCTTCTTCTTCTTCTTCTTCTTCTTCTTCTTCTTCTTCTTCTAATTTTTGTCTTGTCTTTTTCTTTGCCACCAGCAACACTATCTTCTCCACTACATTTTTTTTGTCTTCTTCTTCTTCCCATTCTCTTTCTTCTTTCTTCTTTCTCCTCTTTTTTCCTTTTCTCATTCTCCTCTTCTTTTTCAAGCTTATCATTGTAAGCTCTGATTTGCTGTTTTTCTTTTTTATCCTCCTTTTCTTATTTTTCCTTATTGATCAGTTCTTTCAGTCTTTCTTTGGCTCTTTTTAATTTATTGATTTCCATCTTTACACGATGGATGTTATAACACCCATACTCTACTCTCACCAACATTTCCTCCACCATTCCCAAATCGTCTAATACCTCCTGCAACTTGTTCATTTTCTCTACGATGTTGCTGGGCATTTTTTTAATTCACTGTTGAATGGCGCGATTGAATTAAACTGAAATTTAAATTAAAGTCGCTTTCTCCCGGTAGGGCATGCGCGACTGGTTTAGGCCTGCACTGCTAAGTCAAAATGACTTATGTTATTTTGTATCACGCATTGTTTTAACCAGTATATAATTTAGAAGGTGGTATATAAAGGAACAAATCAGATTACAATAGAGAAATTATCAAAAGAGGTTATCCATACCCAGAAGAAAACCTCATAACATTCAGGCAATCTCGGTCATATTTTCACACCCGAATGGCTGGCTGGGATCTTCTTTCAGTCGTCGACCATCTTCATCTGGGCTACATTTCAGGGTCGGCTATAATCCAGAGTCTCTCCGGTGGCTGCCTCTTCTCATATCTTCTCATGGAATGATGCCTCCCGTCCAACCACAGGAATTCTCGCTGTCCCTTATTCGTAGCTTTATTACAGGCCAATTGTTACTCGGATAGTTTTCCGCCCAGATATCCAGGTGGTCGCCTCCTTTGCAACTGTACGTCGCCAGTCAAGGTGGCTCCCTCCGTTCAGACTGGTGGCATTCCTATGCGAAAATTGATCGCAATACACTTGCCTCTTTCTATTGTGAGGTGAGGTGGTCGGCTTAATCCGCAGCATGCTGTCCACGTAACGCTGCCACGCTCCATTACTCTTGATTAGTTGTTGGCTGCACTTGGGAGCACGTTAATCCTGCTTTCGGCCTCCACCCTTGTCTCTATGAAGCAAGCACGATGTTCTCTGGTCGACGTCTCTGCCCTGAATGAAAATGGAATGTGAATGAATGAATGGAGCGATTATGATGATAATGATGTTAAATTATGGTGGTGTTCGTACAGTTGTACATGTACCACTGGTTTATTCCTGCACAGCAGGATGATAAATTTATCCTGGGGGAAGGAATTAGAGCCCCATCCCCCAGGCGTTTATGCACTCAATGAGTGCTGTTAATTTAGCCGTCAGATAGCGAAACAGTATGTTTCATGCTACCTGAATGTTAGGCTTGTTTAGAGTGGGAATAGACCCATCACGCACTCTTGTTTCAGCCCGCTATTTGCCAGTCGGTGAGTGGGATCTGAGGCACACATTCATATTTTGTTAGGTATATTTATGCGTGCATTGCACGCTGATAAATTGTGGTGTTCGGTCGAGGCAAGGGAGGATGTAGGTTGGCAGGCAGGCGCGTATCCACCGTAAGGTGCTCGTGGTCTCCAGGGATCTGGTCTAAATTTTGCGTCTTTGCATGAATTTTGAATTGCAATTAATGCCGAAATGGTTTGAAATTTTTTTAAAACTCTGTGCTGTTTTTGCTTTATGTTAGAGTAAAAGAGGTACCTTCGATGACAGCCATTAGTATGTTATTTATTTGGCATTTGCCACATTGTGGGGCTGGGCCTGATGGTCCTGGGCTTAGACCATCTTTTATACGCTAGTAAACTGGCGTCCTTGGTAACATACCTGCCTATCGGTTTTGGGTTTACTAGACGTGTTTTGTGACCGTTTATGTACGTAAATTAATTAATTGCCACCTTGTGTGGCGGGGCCTGATGGTCATTGGGCTTTGACCACCTTATATGCTTCTATTTGGGGTCATACTGTATTTCATGTGATTGATTTACGTTGCCGCTTGTGTGGCAGGCCCTGATGATCCTGGTGCTCAGACCACCTTATAATGTCTAAATTTCAAGGACATTTATAATGGAATGGCTGTCATCTTTGGTAATTAGGTTATGTAGGAGGAGTAGAGTGTTAGTATGGGTTTGATGAGTTTAAGAGAGATGGGTGTTATAAGAACGATATATAAATAGATGGTTGTTATAAGGGAGAGAGGTATATTTTTTTTTTTTAAAGAGAGAGAGAGATATATATATAGTGGGCTAGAGCGAGAGAGTATTAGTGTTGTAGCAGTGGTGGTTCGGTTATCTGTCGGTGTTTTTACTTTCCGTTATCTATTCATCTGTTGTTGTTTTTTTCGGATTCAGTTGTTCTTATGTTTTTAGCTATGTCTTGTTGTTTTGAGTCCTATTTAAATTCGTTTATATGTTTATTAAGTTTAATTTAAATTGAGCGCTATTTGAATGTATTAGCGTAAATTTAGTACTTTTTATTTATCTACTTTGAGTTTTAAGTTTTAGGTTTATGATGTTCCATGAGGAGAGAGATGAGATTAGGGCTCCAGCCCGCGCTTAAGCTGGTACATACCCCTACACTGGCAGTAAACCGAAGCCCTCCCCCCCCCACATCTCACAGCCCCTGGTCCCATTTAGAATGTGATGGTTTTAGATAATTACTTATGTTTGCTTTCCGAGTTATTAATTTGTGGAGGACAGAATAGGGTATCGCAGTATTGTGAATGTTGGTCCTGATTTAGTTCTTATTTAATTACTTTGAGTTTTAAGATTAGGTTTATGATGTTCCATGGGGAGAAAGATGAGAGTAGGGCTCCAGCCCGCGTTTAGGCTTGAACATACCCCTACTTGGGCTGTAAACCGAAGCCCTCCCCCCCCCCCATCTCACACCCCCAGTTTCCATTTAGAATTTGGTGGATTTAGATAACTACTTTATAACTGACTTCAGATTTTAGATTTTATTTGCGAGTTCTGCTTCATTGATAAATTTTATGATGTTCTGGTAAGTATTTTTAATGTTTGGATTTTCTCTCTTTAAGAATTCATGGTATGTAACTGGGGAGCCAATTTTGTTTTGCGCTAGGTTGAATATAGATCTTTCTTGTTTGTATTTATGGCAGATATTGAATATATGATGTAAATCTTCTGGTGTTTTACAGTGGAAGCAGTTGATGTTGGCTGGTTTTGGTCCAATGTATTTTCCATAACTATTTGCTAATTTAGTTTTCCCGGTGTTTATTCTGTTTATTAGTCTTAGATCTGTAGTATTTATCTTTGGGGGATTTATGGATCTGTCTATCTCACTTTGGACGGCGTAGAGTGTCCGTCCTTTTGCGCTGTTCTTGCCATTTGTTATTAATATATGTTCTGATGATACTATTTATTTCACTAACGCTGTATTTAATAGTCGTGGGATTAAGGTCTTCTAATCTTTGTTTTGCTTTCGAATCCGCTGTTTCGTTTCCTAAGATACCTATGTGGGATGGTAATCCACATGAACTCTACGTACTGGTTGCTGTTGTTGAGTTCTTTTAGCAGTACGTAAGTTTTTCTTAGGAAATTTTCTCTGGTTTTTGAGATGTTTGATTTTATAGATGTGATGATACTGAGCGAGTCACTTATTATTACAGACTTTTTATGTTGTTTATTTTCACCCATTTCAGAGCCTCCACAATAGCCGAGAATTTTGCAGTGTATATGGAGCACTGATCCGGTTACCTGGCTCCAATTTGAATATTACTTTCTGGTATTACTGCGGCTGCTGCTCTCCTGGGTGGATTTGATACTTTTGACCCGTCAGTGTAGATTTTTACAAAACTGGAGTAGGAGTTAAGTATAACCATTGTAATAGCTATTTTAAGTTGGTGTTCTTCGTCTAATTTATTGCCGTATTTGGTTGCTTCGGTGTTAATTTCCGGTTTAGGAGTTGTCCAGGGGGCCTGATCCAGGTATTCGAGTTGTTCAGCTTGAAAGTCTTGGATGGGTAGTTGTTTTCCAAGTTCATGAATAAGTTCCCGTGATGCTAGGGACTAGTTTTCTGCTAAATGGTTGGTTGCACTTATCAATTGCTATTCTGGTTGGGTGTGAGTTTGGGTGAATAGTTACCCGTACTGCATATCTTAATGTGAGCTCATGCCGTCTTAGTTTCAGTGGGGGCTCTCCAGTTAGTATTTGAAGTTCGGCAGGTAATGTTGACGGGAGGGTGTCTGTGCTGACAGTTAGAGCTTTTCTTTGGATCGTATCCAGTTTGTGTGTGTGTGTGTGTGTGTGTGTGTGTGTGTGTGTGTGTGTGTGTGTGTGATTTAGATTTTTAACGTTGCTTTAACAATTTTCCAGTCATCTCGCTACGATGTCTGCTGTGTGACAGTTCACAGTGATGTCTAGCACTGGGGCATCATGCCGCAAACATGTAGCATGATGTTCCACCCAGTCACATTATCCTGACACCAGGCCGACCAGTCCTAACACTAACCTCTTAATGCTGGGCGCCGGGCGAGGCAGCTGTTAGTTCCATTTTTAAAGTCTTTTGTTTGACTCGGCCGGGGTTCGAACCCGCGACCTCCCGCATCCGAGGCGGACGCTCTAACCACTAGGCCACCGGAGCGATTTATCCAATTTTTTAAGTAGATTGTGGTTGGCTGGGTTATATACCTGACATCCTTAATCCAGTTTTGACCTAATGAGGGCTTATCAGTGTTTCTTGATTTGACCCCCATGTTGTTCCTTTAAGGTTTCTCATTAGGTTTAGGTCTTTATTACAGCTATTTATAAGGTTTTTAATATGTTGGCTCAAGTTTAGATGTTCATCAAAGAACATACCCAGGAATCTAACTATCTTGACATATTTTATAGATTGTTTTGGATGTAAAGGGTAGGGTATTTTAGATTAGTATTTTGTTTAGTGTGGAATATTATTGCTACGGTTTTTTCATGGCAAATTTTGAACCCCATTTATCAGCTCATCTCCATATTTTATTTAGACTCTGTTGTCGGCTATAGTTTGGTGATTTGCGGGGTTGCCTGATCTCCAGATACCGCTATCATCAGCGAATTGCGATATTTCTACTTTAGTGGATGTTAAGTTCCGGTCTAGATCATTTATCATGATGTTAAATAGAGTAGGGATGAGCACACATCCTTGAGGTGTACCATTTTCCAGTGGGTGTGCTTCAGAGTGGTTTTCCCCCACTCTAATAATAATTTTCCAACCTGTTAGAAAGTTTTCTATCCAGTTGAATATGCGACCTGTTATGGAGCGATTAACGAACGCGGCATAATTATATGTCTCAAGCACGGACGTGAAGGAAAACATCCCTCTCACCAACTACCCATATCACCTACTGAACAATTCACAATGATATGAGTGCTAAATTAAAATAAATTTTTATACAAAACAGCACACTAATATGAAACGTTTTGTGTTTAGGGACAAGTGTTTTTGTTAAGGAAACACACACACACACACACACACACACAAACGTACCCTTGCACACATACAAATACAGGCACACACACACACAAACACACAAACACTATTTTTTGTGTTTAGGGATAGGTACACAAACAAACGTACACGTGCAGACATACACACACACAAACGTACGTGCGCACACAGACACACACAAGCAAAAACACACACACATACACAAAATTATATGATTGGCAACTTGATTAGTCTCTCTTTTCTAGAGATCTGGTCAGCCCAGAGAACGGCTGTTGTTTTTAAAATTTCAGATGCACCTGGTTAATGGTGACACCTCCCAGGCCGGGCACCACAGGCACATCGCCGACTACAGTCATTGTTCCAATTGACATTTGTGGTTGGGAGCGCAGAGGCCACTTGAGTGGCTTCAGAACCCCAGTCTTCAGTTTGTAGGATTCTGAAGTCTCTCTCCCTTGCTATCCTTCGTCCTGCCTGTGGATGTTGTGGTCTCCTTACTTACAGGGGTCGCTGAGGCTCCCATTCTTGCCTGTGCCTCTCCAATTCTTCTTCCCAATTTTCAATTGGAGAGATCACGGCTCTCTGTGCTGGTAGTGGCTGTGGTACATGGCGCTGTGGAGGTGTCCTCACCATTGGCTTCACTTCACAGCTCTGCTTTAGCATTAGGTGAGGGAGGATCATTTCTTTCTTCTCCTCTTCTTTCTTCTTTATCTCTTTCTCTTCAATCTTTGCTTCTTCCTGGATTGCCTCCATGGCCAGCTCATCCAGGAGTCGCCTGGCATACTCTAGGTGCATTTGGAGTTCTAAGAGTCTTGAAATCCTGCTCATCCTCTTTTAATTTACGAGTCAACGATGGGTAGCCAGACTGACGAACGCTACGATTTATATGCCTGAAGCACGGACGTGAAGGTAAACACCCCCTTACACAAAAACTAACAATACCCACTCCACCATCAATAACATGGAACGCGCGGACCTACAAGAAACACTCACATTCACTTTTTCCCTACAAACACACTTTATTGTCACTCATACATATAAAAACACACACTCTCTTACAAGTCATGCAAACGAAGTGTTTATAGGCACACTTCTATTTTTTATAAACACACACACACACACACACACACACACACACACACACACACACACACACACACACACACACACACACACACACACACACACACTATCTTACAAGCCAGAGAAACGAAATGTTTATAGGCACACTTCTATTTTTTTACCTACCAACACGCAAAGACAGACAAATTTTGGCAAATGAATAGTATATTTTTTCAAGATTGTTAAGGGTAGCCCTGAAAAGGGCTGTTTTGTTGGGGGTTATGGCAATCTCTTATCGTCTAAGATTGCGTCCCCGTCTGGCTGCAGTCTTTCTGACAGGATAGGGTATGCTTCTTCGGAAAGAGAAGGAGAACTCTTTCGTGTCCACACGGCAGTCCACAAAACCTCTGTCTGGCTCCTGCTGTTGTTGTTGCTGATAATATTGCTGTTCTCTCTGCTGTTTCTGAAGTCTGTACTTCTCGGTCCACTCGTTTTGCTCCTTCTTGATTTCGGCTTTAAACACCTCTTTTATCAGGTTTTGGGCCACTTTTAACATCCTGACATTTTCAATCTCATCAGGTTTGGGTATCAGGTTTTGCCTGACACGATGCAAATTCACGTGGGCTTCGTTAAGCTTTGCTAGCCTTGAACACATATTCATAGTTTGACGAGTCAACAATGGATGGTTAGACTGTTAGTTAGCTAGTTAATTAGTTGGATTTTAGTCGCATGTCACTTTACAGGGTATTCGCGACTGGTTAAAGCCTGGGGGCTGATAGATTTTTTCGAGGGAGACGGGAGTATGCCACATCCCCCAACGCATTAATGCTCTCACGGAGTGCTGTTTGATTTAGTCGACAGGTCGTGGAACAATAAGTCCCATTCGACCTGTATGAAAGGCTATCATGAATGGGAATGGACCCAACACACACTCATGCAAATAGTCTGTATATACTGAATTTAATGAGTGGGAACGGACCCAACACACATCCATTTAAATAATATTTACTGAATTACAGGTGTCTACCACAGTAGAATGAGACGTCAGTCATGACTGGACACAACTCTTATGACGTCACCCCGGTTCCCTGCTTACACGCTCTTCGGGGCATCTGATTTATACACGAGTGGGAATCGGCCCATGCACTTGTCTTTTAATGTCCGAGTAGGGAGGGAGGAGAAGGACAGGGAGGAAACACCAAACACCAAAATGGTTAGACTAGAGACGCCATACTTTACATGGCTCAAGCGCGGACGCGATAGAAAACATCTCTACGATTTTTGGGTAGGAACGCTATAGCTCATCTCATGGTGCGGGATAAAGAGAAGTCAAAGAGCATGTATAGTGATAAAAAAATTTGAAAACAAACCACCAACAATCCTTTTTTCATAACATTTTTATTCAACCAGCAATTAACCAACACATAACATAACATCAACACATTTTTTTTTAAATAACAAATTTTTGACAAGGTTGACAACGTTGTGAAGTCAAGTTAGACTTCAGCTGATGGAGGTCATTTGGCCATTGATGTACACTACGTTTCCTAGCCAAAGACAAGAGATATTCATAATGGTCACAAAACCATCGATCTACTTTTTCATCGTTTCTAGAAGAGTCTCGATCAAAATAAGTCACTAAATGTTCTAACGGATATCCAAGACTGCGTTGATGAAGAAAATACACACAATATTGTCCACATACCATGAAATCTGTGCCTTGTAATTTCACATTATTGAATCGTGTCGTCTGGGTATTTCTTCTCATAAAGTCGATGATGTCGTCTTCCAAAGGCGGTAATCCATACGAATCAAAATACTCCACACAGGAATCGTATGGAAAATCGACGGCTACCCAGTGGGTTCCTGGGAGATGACTGTCGTCCGTGTTGATGACATAAGCTTGATGGTCTTTAGGTTTGCGATGAGGAAGTTCATCTTTAGCGCATACGACAGGATTCCAAGAAGCGGTGTACGAACTGTTTTTCAAAAGGTATTAAAGCTCCGAGATATCCATTTTGGTTTGTTTTTTGTTTTTTTCTCTTCTTTCACAGGTAATGATAATTAATTAATTCAGTCCTGACTTTTTGCTTGAAAATCTCTATCAAGTCAACGTCACTTCGCTTCGTCTCCGTACTCTGTGCCAAGAGAGATTAGATGCGATCGATCTCTAGAGCAGTCAATCGAGGGGACGAATGATCACGCAAGTCTTTATACTACTGATGCAACACTGCTATTGGTCCCTAACTGTCCCGTGGCTTCGTACAGGGACAAGTACGATTTCAAGTAATTCTTCTGGGTAAGGTTAGGTTCGAAGAGTCTGGTATACAAGGTCTTGCCATCTCGACTTATTTCAATCTTGGACACTCTGTAGCGCTTAAACTCGAAAGGATTGGCAGTGACGGCTCCGTTGAGGGCTTCGTTGCTGACGATAACAACGATTAAACGTTTGGGTAACTGTCATTGGAACAGATGATCTTCAATCGTCGTATCGGATACTTCGCGGTCGTTCTGCTCAAAGTGTGGCTGATGTCGTTTCCCACTTTAGGTAACACTTCCACGCATCGCACGCAGAGTCTGGCTTTTTGGATGATAGTTTTGTACTCGTTGGCATTGGCTATCAAATGGAAAACGGTACTGCTACGATTCAGTCTCAAGCGGATATCCACCCCGTTCAGCAAATACCTTTTTTGCAACCACATGTCCAAATTCAAACGATCCATCAGTTCTAAACTACGTCCTTGCAGGATTTTCTTTCGACGGTCGTTAAAGCCCACATTGTGAGGATTGTCATCTGCTGTTAGGACTGTATCGTTAAACTTGTCCTTGCCTGCTGTGTCAGGTTTCCATACCACGCAATCATCCAGATGAGTGTTCTTGGCATCTTTTCCGTACGTCAAGAGATTTTCCAGGTATGATCGGTAAGGATAAGTATCCATGCTGTTACTGACTAGTTTGTTGTTCAAGTACAAATCCACTTCGCTGAACAAGGAATGCGTGAAATTGTTGACGCGAACTACTCTATCATCGGCTCCCGGAGCGGTGTCGTCCGTTTTGATCACTTTGACTTTCAGGTACAAGTAACTGCTATTCCGATCGATGTAATCTTTGGGCTGTCCTTTCTTTTCAAATTCGATGGGGAATGAGGTTGTAAAAGAGGAGATGGGATACA
Organism: Megalonaias nervosa; assembly: GCA_016617855.1. Lineage (NCBI taxonomy): Eukaryota > Metazoa > Mollusca > Bivalvia > Unionida > Unionidae > Megalonaias > Megalonaias nervosa. The sequence goes on along the minus strand of JAECUM010007741.1, from coordinate 13,874 downwards.
ATTCTACCCATTGGGATTCTTGCATCGTCATCACAGTGGATGGCATGGCAAACAGATCCAGTTCGGACTTGGAATATTCGCAAGACTCTCAGTGCATCATTTTTTCTCTCTGTTATTTAATAATCAAAAACGTCTAATTCTCGGACGGTTCTTCTTTTCTTGGTCTTTCTAGCTATGGGTGTGTGAAGGCCCCTGGAGGGTTGTCTTCGTCGTCTCTTTCTGCATTGTCTTTGCTGTGGCGTCAGAGAAACAGGAATGTCTGACTGTGCAGCGTCCAGGGCATTTATAGGATTTTCTCGTCGACCCAAAATGTCTTTGCCAGTTTGAAGCAAGACATTTTTACCTGCTCTCAAGAAGGCTTCTTTGGGGTTTTGTTTGTCGATGATGACATTTTGGAGAAATTCTTTGCCTTGCGTCAAAGCGGCATCTTTCAAGGCGTGCAATCCTCGTGTCACCATCGGTTTCAAAACGGGGGCCACCGAACGAAAGGCATATCTCCTAAACCATGTCCTTGCTGTCGAACGACTCCTCGTTACACAGGATACATGACTTACAAGTAGTTAGAGAATCATTTTCGAAAATGGAGTTTCACAGTAACTTTCCCTTTGGAGAATGGAATATTTTGTCCCAGATCTCTCTTTATAGCAATGCTGACAGTGTCGAAATACGACTTACTGACGGGCAAATAGTGAGGATGTACAAATTCGTGGTGAACGTGATAGGTGTTTCCACCTTCCTCGTCATTGGTCGTGGTAGAATCCAATTTGAAAGCAATGACTCGCAGTAACGGTACGGATGTGTGTCCCACCACGTTGTCCTCCACCACATCAGAGTACACAAAGATCAAATTTAATCCTTGGTTCAGTTCTACCGGGTAACGAAAAAACTTCGCAAAAGTCAAGTTGTTGGCGATGAGTGTTATGTTGTTACCCTTGATCATCTTGAGGACTACACCCAAAATGTCAAACAATTCAGGACAAAATGTAATGGCCAACGTTTTGGCATCCGAAAATTTCATCAGTAGACGATTTTCAGTGATGTTTTTTATTTGTATAGGGTGAATCATTTCGACAAAAGCCACTTCCCAATGGGCTTCGTGATCCAATTGGATGGCCTGAGGTAATTTGGCCGTGAAACAGCACAAACTATTGTGGGGAAACACATCCATGGAACTGTCACTGGGTAAAGTTAAGTAAAATTGGTTATTCATAATTCCAGAGTTCTTCTGTCCGAGGGGTCACTGGAGGTCAGAGGAGTGTCTAAAAGAGGATTGTTGTTGTTGTTGTTGTTGTTGTTGTTGTTGTTGTGACTGTTGGGAGGGTGACTGACGTTGGGTGCAAGACTCCCGTTGTTACCGTTAGAGTATTTCAGGGAAGGATTGGGGAGAAGGTGACCGATGCAACGACACAATACACCACAAAGATTTGGCAGAAAAAGACGATTTGCGTTTTAGGCACACGTTTTCCAAACCACACGCACAAGGGTTGCATTTGTAGATCTTGCCGAGAAGAACTGGGCGAAGGAGTGGTCACTGTGGTGGTTGAGGCTGTGTTGAAGGGCATGATGGTCACTTCTTTTTATTGTCGATGACTTGCGAAGCGTCGATCCAAGAGTCAAAACTCGGCGGATATCCTTTTCAATGTACTTTGACTTCTTTGACACGACGTTGTCCCACTTTATGGGTTCTTCTATCGAGAAAACTTTCGATGTCGTAAACTTCGTCTTCTTTTTTGGTCACGCGTTGTAACTCGGGCAAGTAGAACGTTGCTTTTAACACTTCCCCGTTCATGTCTTCCAATTTATAGACGGTAGGATGACGGCCACGCACTCGTCGAGTGACATGAAAGAATTCGGTGGTATATTTGGGTAAGTAACCTTTGTCGAAAGTGCGTTTGGTTTGGAAAATTTGGAAAAGACGTCGATGACACAAAACAAATATTTGCAGCCACGACTGTAGGTGGCCAAATGAGAGACATCGGCTAAGTCGACTTGCTATTAATGATCGATGCTCTCCACTCGGGTACGATTTCTGGAAAATTTTCGTCGAATGGGTTTGTGTAAGGTGTACGTGGCTTCTTCTTGTAACCATCGTTGCACTTGAGGGAAACGGACGCTTTTCAGTCGGATTTTGGCAGCACGATACAATTTCTGAACTCGCCGTAACCCGCAGGATGGGATGGATCGTAGTAAATGCTGGCTAATAAATTCTCCATTAGGACTTTTTTTAAAGTCACTCACTCTTCACGGATGCTACTCTTTTCTTCGTGTGGTATTTTCTTGGATTGTAATGCTTTGCGTGTCCGACGAGCATTAGATGTCGAGGAGGATGTCTGAACAGAGGTAATCAGTTCTTGTTTAACTTCTGTCTTCACCTTCCTTTTCTCTTCTTAGGAAGAAGTGGTTGCTATCATCTTTTAATCCAACCAATTCTGGATGTTGGTGGTGTTAACTTGTGTACTTTTTCTGGTGGAGTTTGAAACTCTTCTTCTCCTTTTTCTGTCTTGGTCACTGTGGGTGGTGGTGGTGGTTGTGGTGGTGGTGATAGACTTTTCATCAGGGCCATAAAATCTTTCAGAGTCAGTTGAGCTGTTTCGTCTAAAGCTTTCTGGTGAAAGAGTTGAAATCGCTGCAACACTTGACCGTACCGTTGTGATTTTTCCGTTTCTGACAAATCGCTGAGATCCATCAACGATTGCAATTCGTGTTGCAACTGGGACATCTCGGTCAAATAAGAATTAGGAGATAAATGTGGGGTCCGTTGTTCTTGCCAACGATGGAATTATATCCATCTTTTGTAAGGCACTAAAGTCAGTTTTCGTCATTCTATCAGATTCCAAAGGTCACGTCTGAGATCTTTAATCTTTGAGCCATTTGTGAAGCAGTAGCTCCCACGAGTCCTGTAATCAGTGGTGCAAATGTGGCTTTTAGTATTGGTGCTAACAACAGGTGCACAAATCCTCCGCGTTGTACCAACATCTATTTCTTTTGACGGATGGGTATTTTCTTTTGGACCATTTATCGAAGAACGTGTCGATGCTTGGCTAAGCATTCTTTCTGATGTTGAATCAAAGGTATCGTTCCTTTCAAAACATTCAGAAAACATTCGCATACGGTATCGATGACGTCTTTGGAGGCTGTTTGAATTATTTGTTCTCGCATGGGTGAAGGGGGTTTGGACAGGACGGACAACACGTCCCAATGTTTGGCTAAACGAGGAGGCCGTCCTTTCCTTTTCTTTCCCTTGGGGGTAGAAGAGGGATGGCTTCTGGAGGGTGACATCTTTGTTCCAGGCTCACACAAAAAATACACTGACGTCGATGACTTGGCACACGCCCTTTTATCTTATTTTCTGGAGTAGGTTGAAGGGTTTGTAACCAGTCTTTTTGACGAACTCTTGACTATCGCTTCGTGAAAAATGTGAAGACTTTTTTCTATATCGCTAAACTATCCTCCCCATTGATTGCTCCGCTTTTTCTTGATTGTGTCTTTTCTGGGGTAGACGTCGATGCTTGGTTATGCGTTTTCTTGGATGCCGTTTCAAACGACGAGACTATCCTTTTCTTTTTCCTTTTCTTTTTTGGACAGGAGAATGACGATAGTGGTGGTGTGCACTTCTTTTAAGGGGCATCTTTATGGTTCAGGAGCAAAAAATACACTGAAGTCCATTGCTTGATATGCATCCTTTTATCTTATTTTTGGGGGATGTATTTTTGGATAACGTTTGATAGACCAGATTGTTTGAGTATATGTTCTACCATTACAGCGCCAAAAAATCCTCCCCTTTGGTTGCTCCTCTTTTTCTTTTGACGATGGGGTCTTTTCTGGGGTAGACGTCGATGCTTGGTTAAGGGTTTTTTCTGATGCGGGGTTAAACGACAAGACTGTCCTTTTTTTTTTCCTTTTCCTGTTTGGACAGGAGAACGACGATGGTGGTGGTGTGCACTTCTTTTAGGTGACATCTTTGTTTGTTCCGGAGCACGAAAACACTGATACCAATCGTTTGCCCCAGGTCTTTTTATAGTGGATTGCGTCGCCACTGATTGTCTCTACGTCGTATCAACTTGATGACAGGCATCACGCGTCGAGGAGGGGTTCGCAACGGACTAAATCGGGACAGTTCTTGCTTGGATAAATCCAGTAAACTCTGTAACATGCCCGATCTCTCTTGGACTTTGATTTTGGGGGCAGGTACTTTGCTAGCAGCTGACACTGCAGCTAAAGAAGAGGAGGGTGTCACCGCTGAAGGAGAAGTTCCTGGAGGCACGGGTTTCCAATTTTACATCAAATGGGGAAGAACGGGTGTCAAATTGGGTTTGGCTGGCATCTAGCAACGGGGAAATGGAAGAACCTGAGGCTACTGGAGACGCGGTCACCGTCGCTGCAGGTCGTGGTTTGGAAATGTAAGGTTGCGCCCTGGCCGATGTGCCTCTCTTGCGGGAAGAATCTGATTTCTGGGGTCTTTTCTGGTGACTTTTATTTTTCTGGGGACTTTTCTTTTTCTTAGGCTGTGACATGGTCTTGGCACTACTGCTTTTTTTCTTCTGGGTACGTTTGGGTCGGGGAGTGGCTTTTTTCTTTGGAAGGACTTTGGGGGCATTGGGATCCCATGTTAAGAGGGAGAGAATGATGACACCTCCAAGAGAACCGCTACCTCCAGGTTTCAAAATGATGTGCTCTTTGGTTTGAGTGTCAAAGCTGGGATCTGCCAGTTGAGTGAAAACTACCTTGTTTCTCTTAAAAAAGCATTTGGTTTGATGCGGAATGTGAATGATGCTTTGCAGTAATTGACGTGCGACGTGCTGTCGCCGTAAGCCATAGTAAGACTTCTCTCTGACTGGCTCCTAAGACACGAGCACGTATTTGTGGATTTTTATCGCGACTGATGCTGTACAAGGCACGAATCAATTTAACGGGAAGATGAAACAGAAGGGAGGTCATGTTGACGCTCTGTGAGACAGACCAAAAGTGTCCGAGGTTTTTATAGAATTTTTTTTAAATCGAAGGGGACGTGAACACGACAAGCCCTCCGTCTTGGCACCAGCAGTGAAACAATTGGGTACGAAATCGCTAATAATCGGGAATAGTGGGTTTTAAATCCACGAGTAAATAGGCGTGAGGGGTTTGAGTGGCATCGTCGTACGCATGAGTCAGCCAAGGCGTTCCTAACTGTTTGGCTAACACTTGCACTTGCACTTGAGACTGATGGTGCGATGGGCTTTACTTTGTTGAAACAAATTTTGGGTGATGTAAATGACATTGGCATTACGATGATGCCCTTTGCGCGTAAACCACAGTTTAATTTCTTCTTCGTCTTCTCCTAACATGCCGTCTAAGATGACCAGATGAGTTTGACTGGGGTCAGACACGATCCCGTCGTCTTTGCCAGTAATGCCTTCCATAAACAGATGGAATCGCCTCGACTTTCTCGCAGAAGACTGCACCCCGATTGCCACACTTTGTAATACCACACGATACGTTGAGGTGGACGATCGATCAAATGATGTTTATGTTCGATCAAACGTTTGACCAATTACGTTTTGCCTGAACCGCTAGGCCCAGCAATTAACATGTTAAAGGGATGGCGAACTAGCACGATCGAAGTTTTCGTCGATGACTTTGAAAGTGGTGGAAGAGGGATCAGAGACAGCAGAGGTAGCCATAGTGAAGGGAATGTCACTTTTGAAACGAAGAGAGACAAGACAAAAAAAGAGTTTTTATACTTCTTTCAGGACACGTTTATTTCAAAACATTTTTAAAATTAAACACGAAAGATAAAAATACATAAAAGCCAAATGTTTAAGTACATCGATAAAATACACATCAAACGATCAAAGTGGAATATAAACAAGTCACTGTACAACATTTTTGGTGACGAAGCTGTGGTGTCCTAGGGACTGTTTGTAATGTTCCTAGAGGCTCTATGCTTGGCACAGTCACACAGGGGTCCTCCCGGAATGGCCTTTCGGGGATGTCCATGTCAGTGATGGTTCTGTCCTGAATGGAGTGGTTTTTCTCGGTGTCGGGTTCTTCTTCTTCTGACACTGTGGCTAACACAGGTTTAAAAGTTACTTTTTTCACTGAACGTTTGAATGTATGATCACAAATCTTGGGCATAGTTTGCCACTCCTTTTGTCCAAGCCTCGAAACACAAACATTTCCAGTCACGTACATCTGGTCAGTGAGGGCGTAAGTCACAAGCTACACACACATCTTCGTAAACATCTTCAGTGACTAAAAGTTGACGAATCTTTTTTTCACTTAGAGGTTGAGAAGTATCGAGATGAAAGCGCAAGGCTTTTAACAAAATGTCTCTCGTGTACATTTAAAGGTACCACCCTCATGTTTTTGGTGGTACCTCACAGTACAGATCGTAAAGAGCCCACAAGGAATCTGCTGATAAACGAAATCCCAGAAAGGAAGTCACTAAGACACACACCACACGACGACCTAAATTCATTGGATACACTTCTCGTAAAAAGTGTCGGTAATCCGCCACAGTCTGAATAATGTCATTAATTTCTTTCCATGGCAATTGTTGTATCACTAATGACAAAGGTCGTGTCATGGTAGCAAGTGTTTATACCTCTTTTTGTCGGAGGTAATAAGTGTACTTTTTGCTCAGAACTGATCGTACTCCGTGGACGTATCCAGATGGTTTTGTCACTAGTTCACACACCACATACCGCACAGAAATTTCCTCTACAGTCAAAATTTGAATGTGTAAAAGATTAAGGTAATCCTCTAAGTCTTCCTCTGGAATTCGTTGTAGTATGGACACTGTGTATGTAGACTCAGTAGCAACCAAAGTCTTCTGACCCTTGGGTAGTTGATCAATGTCTGACCATTGGAACGCTTTCAAATGAATCAGTCCTCTTATATCATTCAGGTACCAGTGGTTCCAACATTGGTGACATAACGGATGCAATTGTTCTTTGCGTTTGACCTGTATTTTGACAAACTCTCGGTAAATGAGTTCTCTCAACTCCACAGGCAACCCACAAACGTTCTCTTGTAAAGTATCCATCAAGAGATTACTAAGGTCGTCCCACTAAAGGTAGGTAGTGATAGTGCGGAGATCATCGAGCATGTTCCAGGTAAGCGGAATCTTTCTGTTCCCATTCGTGAAGTGACACACCACAACTGAAGCACTTGCCTTTATCACCTTCGCCCAAGTAGATAAGTCCAGCTCTGGCTAAGTCTTCGGGTGTAGGTCCTCCCAGATATTTAGGCCATTTTCCTTGGAAGGTTTGGAATTGACTTTCAAAGTCGCAGTATTCAGACAAACGTACAGGGAACGAATATTCTCCTTTCACAGGCTCATTTCGAAGAGGGCAGGGTGAAACCCGCAGTAGTTTGCTCAGGCATGGATGACATTCGTAGAGTGGTAGCCGTATGGTTTCACGTGGAGGATGACATTGACCATGAAAACCAGTAAACAGTCCACGATAACGAGTGGCATCGCTTTCGCATCCGTCAGGTTTGACACGCACAGCATCACTTTCCATGGTAGGTATTGTAGTAGTAGTAGTCATAGCAAAGTTCCCATGATGTGGTAATGAATCGCTGATGTCACAGTGTACGGCATCCCTGCAATAGCAAGGCACAGCATCGCACTATACTTGAAAATCTCTGAACTTAAATGGTGTCTGTTTGTTAGGATTCCTCTTTCTCGCTTGGCAATGGTAGTCACAATGAACTATTCGTCTTGGAAATTTTTCCTTTTTATATGCTGACCAATATCGACGTGACCGTACGGCAAAGTGAAGTGGTTGGGAAGCCGCACTCGCTTCTGGTACACGATTTGATATACTTTTTCCAAAGGCCAACTGACGATTTGGTGTGTGGTTAAACGTACAAGCTTATGAGGTTGGTAGGTGGTCACTTTAAAATCTTGATCCTCTCCAGACTGCAAGGCTTCTTTCAATACCCCAAAGTTCATCACTTGACTGGTGCGATAATTGAGAGTCAATCCTTTCACTTTATACTCGGTGTGCACTTCTCCTTGGGGGTCCCTGTATTCGTAGCCACAATTTTTCGGACCGCCACCAGCAAGACTTATAATCTTATCGTTGGGGTGCTCGATCGTCCAGGTTCCTAAACGGTCTCCTTCGATGTCAGGGTGTCGGTGACCCAGGCGATTGATGTAGATGCATGAGTCCGTGTCAAAATACAGCCCACGATCTCCTAATTGGTGTAAAGCTTCGTACAATTTTAAGCGAGCATGGGCTGTCACGTAGGCTGCAATGATGACATTTCCAAATTCGTCGGCCTGTACAAAGTCCAGTTCTTCTTCGTAATTGACTAAGATCAAGTCCTCTCGAAGGACGTCCACGTGTTTCATATATTTCGTTTTGTCATGAATCATCTGGAAGTAGCGGGAAGGTTCTGTCAAATACTCCGTCTTGGGTAAACACGGTCGTTGTGCCATTTTGTCACACAAGCACTTTAACATCACTTTGGCAAACGATCGTCGACCGTCGTTTTTCTCTACGTGATGTAAAGTAATGCCTTCCTGCTTCAAGTACTTCTCTTTGAAATTCTTTTCGTCTTCGGGAGTGTGGCACCAGGAAGGATAGCCGCTGGCTTCTTGTTTCAGTTTCAGAAAGGCATCCACGTAGTCTGCGAAAATGCCTTTCTGAGTCTCGTCGCCCTTGTGGTATTGTTCTGTCTTGGAAAAGTGGTAAATTTCGTACACTTCTTACAGTTGGTATCCCAGGTCCAGAGTTTTAAACAATTCCACGCTGAACCAAGTTCCTGTCAAGGTGCGTTCTTCCTGGGTGTGCTGACAAGGTTGGTCTTGGTTGCACGTTTCGGCACAAGTACGGCACAAGGGAAACATCAGTTTTCCCTGGCAATGGTGAAGAAAAACGGGATGGCACAAGTTGGTGGGAGGTAAGACTTTACATTTAATCAATCCTTCGTATTGTCGAATGTTGTCCAGGTCGATGTGTTCCGTCAGCAATTGTGGATACCCTGCAGGAAAGTGACTATATTTGTACACGTAAAGATACAGCGAACACACGTCCAGGTATTTGATTTCTTCTCCTTTCTCCTCTTCGGTGTGGTACAGCAAACAGGAGGCATTCGTCCGTCCGCCGTACAAACTGTTCCGCTAGTTCAGAGGGTTCACCAGCTTGTAACTTTCCACGATGTGTTTAAACTTTGGATCGGTTTTCAAACGGTGATCGTACTCCTGTTCCCACATTTCCACCACTTGGTAGGAAGCTTCTCGTTGTTCGGTGAGCACGTTGTCGGGGTCGCAGTAATGAGCATCAGGCAAATGGGGCAGAACGGCGTGTTGATTGGCTTCGGTATTGAAAAAGCGCGGAAAAGCCGTTGGCCATTTCTGTCATTCCAAATGTTTTTGGCATTCGACTCAAAGGCATGGAAAAGTAACAAATCAAATCTTTAAACTGCACTTGTCCCACTTGCACGGAGATGATTTTGGCTCCGTTCAAAGTGACTTTAGGGTGTTCGGTATTTTGTTCCGTATAGTATTTGAGAAGAAACTGTCCATCGTATCCTGAGAAATCGTGAGCCATCACCGTGGCGTAGCAATGGAAATCTCCGTAACGGTCAATGTCCTTTTGGCTCCACGTCTCGTCGATAGGTTCTAAGATCCATTGGGCAAAATCGGTCAACGTGTTAGGTCCTCGAAAGATCTTTTCACGTCCTCTAGGAATCTTGCTACAATGGGGGCAATGGCAAAAGATATGTTCCTGGATGCACTTCTCGCACGCTCGGTGAACCACGCAGAAATTAGGAATATGAATACCGGTCTCTTGTGTGCATTCGAAATCAAAAAAGATGAAATTCCTTTTCTGCTTCTGGTCATCTTCTTCCTCCTCCTGTTGGGGTTGGAATTTTTTAATGTAGCATTGGTGTTCCAAGTCTACGATTTGGTGACAAATGTGATATCGTTTCTTTCCTGGATATAGGTGTGCCTTGGCACTATTGGTACGTATGACTTGTAGACAGGCAGAACAACATATCAGGAGTAGACAAGCACTTTTCTGCTGTGAACCATGATTCTTGAGATGTTGTGGGTAACACGTAGGGCTGACAAAAGTGCGCTGACAAGCTGAGCAATGCACTCGTTGTCGTCCTTCGTCAAGGCAGGCTTTAGAGGTCAAACATCCTGGACATCTCGATCCACAATGCTTTTGTTGCTCTCGATTGGTATACCCATAGTCACATTTCTCACAATAATAACTATATCCCAGGAATCCGGTGATACTGGTAATGACATCGAAATGTTCATCGTGATGATAGACGTGAATGTATTTTCCGTCTTTGAAATTTTTGCCTCTAAACAACAGTGGTCAACGCACTTATTGAGGGTGTACTTTCAAGGCGAAGCGTGGAGCTAAGACGTCTTGAAAATTTTGCATTTCAGGAATGCCACATGGTGTGTCTTTTGATAGCCCCGCTTGCTGTAACAGGAGTTCAGCTTCTCTTCGTTGTTTGGCTCGGTCCGATTGTCGAATAGTTTTCCAGTCACCTTTCCATTCTGCCGTGTCGTTCTTGTCGGCATATGTTCGTCCCACCACGATGGCACGGGCTAAACACATTTTGTATTGAGTGTTGTTAATTTGGACGATGCTGGCTTGATGGTGCGAAGGTCGTCCACCAGTAACACCTTTTTGCGTTGTCCGGTCCCTTTGGGAAGAGAAACGTGGGCCATGTACAGTTTCGCTTTTCCATGAGTGATGTGAAACGTATCGTTGAACTGCTGAACGTGTTGAGTCTTGTCGATGACTTTGGAAGGTGTCAATTCTGAGGGTCTGCTAAACTCGATCCAAACGGGGGACTTGAAACTGTCGTGATAAATGGAAAGTCTCAAGCGATCGTCTTCTTTGGCTTCACATTGTCGTTTCAGTGTGGTTAACAAAGAATCCCACACAATAGTGATGAACTCTTCTGCTTTCTCAAGCGGTACGTCTGACTTGAAATTTTTAAACTTCACCGTGTGCATGTAGGCTGTGGTTCTAAATTTTCTAGAGAAGCGTTTATCCATCGCTCGAATGTGGTAGTAGTTTTCAGGGGTTACTGGTGCTAGACTTTGGTTTGACGTAGACTCTCTAATTCTGGATTCTGGTTCACTCATGTCATCTTCGAAATCGCTGGCGTGATTGGAGCCAAGACTTCAGCTACTGTGCGAGGCGATATGTCACGTTTCTGCCTCTTACTCCTTTCTCCTTTCTTTCTCCTTTCTTCACGAAAAAGATGCGATCGTTTCATCTTGATTGGAAAAGGTCAAATGACTACATTTTAAGCGCCATGGACCTTATATATCAATGTAAAGTCAGTGTCTTCCCTATATAAAGGGTCAGTGTCATTCCTCAAAGTATTAATTTCACTCACAATCCTAGCAGAAAGATGAAAGAGCCAACACAGATAGAACTTCTGGTCAGAGCTTTGCGAAGTGTCATACGAAGGTTTTCTTCAGAGAAACCGACGGACTACTCCCCCTCCTTTCGAGATAAAAGTCAAGATACTTGCTATATCTGTCAGAAGAAAAGGCATTGATCTTCTGAATGTCCACAACGTCAAAGTAAGACAAGCATCAAAAGAGACAAAGGTCAAGATACATGTTATCATTGTCAAGAGAAAGGACATTGGTATTCGGACTGCCCTAAGAAACAGTAGGAGGTACCCTCCGAAAAGGAAGAACCCAGATACGTCCAGAAATAGAAGAAAAGAAGACGAAACGAAAGTGAGGAAGAAGAGAAATAACATGTGACAGTGAAGAAATTCAAAAAGGAGAGAGTGAAAAGACAAAGAAGAAGAAAAATGAACTTTTTAAAGTGATGTGTTGTGAAATTGGATTGTAAATTTGTATCAGAGAATATACCAGAAAGAAAAACGTAAGTGTCTTTTGGTTTTGATTTTTATAATAAGGACCTACACTCACGCACTCACACGCGTCTATCATGGGGGAAAATAAGGGATTTTGAGTTTTAATTGATTTTGGCAAACATTGAGTAATCTCTTTTCAAGAGAGATGGGTGGCCCTGAAAAGGGCCGTTGGGTGTTTGTTTTGTTTTTTTGTTTTGTTCTTAATAAAAACAAACTCAGGAACGGGAAGTAATGAGCTTTAACTGCCTTATCCCTTTGCCACGGCCAAGGCCTACTTCTGGATCTGCTACTGTAGATGATTTGGTAGAGATCACTATTGTTGGTATCTCAGGCGTAGTAGGTGTGTTGACGGGGTTGGAGTGTTTGGCTCTGGAAGGTCTTTTTCTCTTGGGTCGTATTAAAAAAGTCTGAAATATTTGTTTGAGACTCCTTAACTCTGCTAAAATGTCTCTGTTTAAACTCCTCGACATACGGTAAGGAAGGAGAAGGTGGCGAAGGTACTGGAACCGGAACAAATTCTTGTGAAGAAGAGAGAAAATCCACTAAATCCCAATTAAAACCGTTCTCTTCTGGAAGTAGGACTGTGTTTGCTTGGTAGCCACTGCTATGCCGCCACTTCTCGTCTCCACGGCCGGTGCACCTCAATTCATCGTCTTCTTAGTTTCTGTCATGTTCTAACTCTGTCGCATTGATTCACTTCGCACAGACGCTAGCGCAGCTATATAGGGAATGTGACGTCACAGGTAGCTCTCTTCGGATTGGAAGACAGACTCCGTACTCTAAAAGAATTTTGTAACGTGTGTTAATATTGGTGAAAGAACCCAATCCGTTTCGATCCGCGCTTCCACTATAAATAACCACGGTTCACCTCATTCCAATCACCTTTTTCTCGTTACAAGTTTTGGACTAACATAGAATCGTCTACCCTCCTATCGTTGATGCTGTTCAACCGAGACTATCCCATGTATGTCAGATCATCATGGACAATTACCCAGATGACTGATACAGTCCTTTGGAAACGAAGGATCTATGTGGAGAGACAAGGCTGTCTGAAGAGAGTCTTAATCTACGGTCCAGAGGCCAGACCAAGTTTGAGGAAGAGAAGAAGATCCGTGCGATGCCCTCTTTGTTACCTGAATGATGTTAACAAAAAACCAAAGGCCCTTTTCAGGGCCACTCTATTGCCTCGAAAAGATATCTATTCTCTCTCGCCTAAAACTATTTTTAGCCGATTTTGTGTGTGATAGATTTATGTTCATAACTAAATGTGTCATATGTCTGTCTCTGTCTCTAACCCTGTCTCTAACCCACGACTCTATGTCTATGTCTCTATTTGTCCCTAGAGTAGCGCGTATTCAGGTCAGCCCCTTGCCACACTGTTCCGCCCGATTGAGGTCAGCCACTTGCAACATTGTTGCCAGTGTCCAGTACCGTGACGTAACCCCTCTCCAATTCCTATTGACCCTAGACAGGTCCAATCCGTTGTCGCTATAAATTCCCTATGTTCAATTCCCATTGACCCTAGAGTAGCCCACCCATGTAAAACTCCCATTGACCCCATAGTGCAAACAACTAAATTTAACATAAAAGTCTACGTGACCCTATAAATTTTGACCCCATAGTGCAAACGACCAAATTTAACACTAAGGCCCCATAGACGCTATATCGCCCCCACTCTCTACTCTTATCCACACGTTTTACATAAAAATAAAGGCCATGAATCACGCTAACATCAAAATAGTCGCTTGTATTTTATGATGACGACGGTGATGATGACGACAGCGTTATTATTATTACTATTATTATTATTATTATTATTATTATTATTATTATTATTATTATTATTATTATTATTATTTACAATACGGTAAGGACGCATCCAAAGAATTATACTGTTTTAAAATTCCTTGTAATCGTTTGCATAAATCAAACAGGCAGATTGGAACGGAAACTAACACTCTTATATCAGATTAAACATCAAGAACACTTATTCTGATTTAGATCTTAAAGCAGCA
>JAECUM010007740.1:0-129697 GCA_016617855.1 Megalonaias nervosa | reverse complement strand
TTTGAAAAAATCATTTTAATTTGTTTGTCAGCTACTTATATATATATATATATATATATATATATATATATATATATATATATATATATATATATATAGAGAGAGAGAGAGAGAGAGAGAGAGAGAGAGACACACACACACACACACACACACACACACACACACACACAGACAGATAGATTTTAAAAGTTATTCTTATCAATGCATGTAAATTCCTACTGTCTATGGTATTCAGCGGGTTTTATAACGTACTTTTTTTATATTGAACATTTGATGTAAAATAATAATTTCACCGTTCCGGTGGCCTGGTGGTTAGAGCGTCCGCCTCGGATGAGGAAAGTCGCGGGTTAGAACCCCGGCCGAGTCATACCAAAGACTTATAAAAATGTTACTAACAGCTGCCTCGCTAGCCGCTCAGCATTAAGACATTAGTGATAGGACTGGTCGGCCGGGTGTCAGGAAAATGTAACTGGGTGGGACATCATGCTACATGTCTGCTAGACATCACTATCAACTCTTACACTGCAGACATCGTAGCGATATGACTGAAAAATTGTTAAAGCTACGTTAAAAATATAAATCACGCGCACACGCACACACACACACACACACAGTTTGACTGTTTCAAGAAAAACTTCATTAAGCATTAGTGTCGCAATTGTCTCATATTATATCGATGACGCTTATCCAACTAAGCTTACTCAGAATTATATATGCTTTACAAAGAAAATAAAACAAGGTTAAGTACAGGCTGCAAAAAAAATTAATTACTCAGGATACATTGATTTAGAATGGATGAGGACAGGCTGCAATAAAGCAGAATTCACAGGTTGAGACTCGTTAGGTTACACAATGCGTCATTCGTGTAGTATGGCCGTTGTCAACCCAGTTCATATGGGATAACTGCATACAACGGTACAAAGACTCAGCGAGAATCGAAGCGCATAATTTAGTTACAGAAAAATAACAAAAAACTGAAAACAATTAGTTTAAACTGTTCGCTATCAGTTGAACTTTTTATATAGTTTTCTTAGTCAGTGCCTGAAACACAGTGTCCTTTGCTGGATCTAGTACACTTGAAAGTACAGTTATTTGCCATGCTAATTATATTCAGCATATGACATCGCCGTATCCATAATTCGTGATGTTATTATGTTGTATATACGCTTCATCGGGTACTACAATTCACTTTCTAGCTAAGAGTAAAACCGTTCCTTTCGTGTTTGTATATGCATAAAGAACACATTATATTTGCAAACGTCTGTCGTTCAGAACGTAATTTTTCCTTTAATAAATCCGTGCCTCCCTACTCACCATTCTTGTTTGATATACTATGCCAGGGATACGACAACATTGGCATTTGTATACACTATAATAAATCAATGCTAAAGTTTTCCTTTTTCTAAAATCAATATACATCTATCTATTACTTTACCCTTAACAGATGTTCAATAATATTGTAAAATTTGTTTGTGATGAAAATATTTACAGTGTTTTTAGAACCCAATGAAAAAAATACTGGCTTACCTCAGGGACCGGTGTACCATGCTTTACAATGGAGATTACACTAAAGTGATCAATTTCTTTCTGGGTTATGCACTTACATAACTTTCTGACCTTGAGTTAGGTATGCTATTTCTTTTAAGAATAAATGAATGAGCTGAGCTTCTCAGAGCCGGTTCTTTAGTGTTTACGTGGGAATAACGATACAATAGATTTCAACAATACCAATAAACGCGCTCTATCAAGCTTGCATAGTTATTCACACTATTGTAAAACTGACTTTTATATAGTCGTCATTGTATATTCACATGCACATATGAGTCTTTGGTATAAAATTTAACAGAGGGTATGTACAATGATAATAGCATATTTAAAGAAGGAAGTGCAGGATGAGCAAACGTGTTACTGCAATTAAGCTGGCGGAGCACATTTGATAGATATTAACCATCAGCTTGACGTATATTCTAAATTTAGTTCTGTTTGGTGAATGTATCAAATTTAATTAAATTTCAATATAAAGAGGAAAAGAAAGGAAATAATGAGATTATATATATATATATATATATATATATATATATATATATATATATATATATATATATATATATATATATATATATATATATATATATATATAGAGAGAGAGAGAGAGAGAGAGAGAGAGAGAAAGTTTGGCAACTGGCAGGTATGCAATGCAACTAGCTTTTTAATCCACAATTCAACCATTTATTAGTAAATGATACGATTTACTTGCAAAATGAAACTTTTAGCTTTTTGTTCATTTGCACAAGTGGTTAGCAAATTAAAATTAAAGAGAAAAATGTTAAAATAGATTTAGATATCGTAGACAAAGCTTGTTAATATACATAAATAAACAGACAAATTCAGGATCGATTTTAATCAAAAATGATATTATCAAGGAAAGTCCAAGCAATAGCCTGGTAAGCAGTTCTGCCGAGAGACTGATGAAATGGACAATGTATCCTGTCCTCCCCATATAATCTTGAAGGCTGCATGATAAAGGATAACTTATCAGGAGGAAACTGAATAGTAGTATATGGGGATAGTTTAGCGACAATGGGAAAATATAATTACAGACCCCCTCCCCCCCGGGGGTACTTTCGCGACAATGGGAATTTAACATGGGGAAATATTGGGCCTGTCTAGCGACAAGGGATTGGGACTGTCTAGTGACAAAGGATTGTGCCTGTATAGCGACAAGAGGAATGGAACAGGTAGGGTGACGTCACGGTACTGGAGATAGGTAACAATGTAGCAAGTGGCTGACCTGAATACACGCCGCTACTCTAGGTAAAGACAAATACAATAGAGACAGAGACAAACATATACTAATACAAGCCCGAGATTTATATATAAAGCATTACCTAGACCTGAAATTATGTTGGCGGTGTTCATAAATTTGCATACTTATAATGATGTATAAATAGCTATAATCAAGGAAAAGACTAAAGCCAAAATCGATGTGACTAAAAGTAACGCTAAAATTACGAAATTGTCCTAGAACTCAACGGAGACTAAACATAACCCGGAACATTAGATTCCATAGGTTCAGACTAAAAGTAGTACTAAAATTACGACATTATCCCGGACTAGAGTGGAGACTGAAAAAATCTGGAACATTAATATTCAAATGACTGTGACTAAAAGTAACGCTAAAATTACGAAATTGTCCCAGAATTTAACGGAGACTGGACATATCCCAGAAGATTAAATTATATTTGTTTAGTCTAAAAGTAGTACTAAGATTACCAAAATGTCCCAAACTCTAGTGGAGACTGAGAAACACTCCGGAAGATTGTATTCAGATTGCCGTGACTTAAAATATTGCACTAAATTTCCGAAAAATTTAGCGGACTTGAATGGAAACTGATAACTAGCCAGATGTTTTGGTTGTCAGAAATGGCAAAGACAAAGTGTAGCACTAAATTCTGAAATTGCACCGGACTTTAGCGGAGACTGAAAATAATCCATAGATAAATTTTAAAAATGTTACCAAGACTTAAAGTAGTACTGAAATTATTTAAACTCATACCGACCTTCGCGGAAACTGAAAAATTGTAAATAAAAACTTAAAAGAAGCGATACTATAGCGTCAATGGGAATTAGCATTACGGGACCCTACTTTTTCTACTATAGCGTCAAGATTTATAGCGTCAATGGGAATTAGCATTACGGGACCCTACTTTGTACTATAGCGTCAAGATTTATAGCGTCAAATGGGACACCCTGGGACACTATAGCGTCAATGGGAATTTTGTATGGGAACAATAGGAATGGAACAGGTAGGGTGACGTCACGGTACTGGACACTTGCAACAGAGAATAATGTTTTAGTGAGTTAAACATAAATTGTACAACAACTAAAAAATTTTTTTAGGCAAGAAAGAGTAAATCTTTTTGAGGCAATGGATTGACCCATTACATATAAATTATACAACAGCTAAAAAAATTTTAGGCAAGAGAGAGAGTAGACATCTTTTCGAGACATATGAGTGGCCCTGAAAGGGGTCGTTTAGTTTTCTTCTACTTTCCTCCCTTCTTCTTCTCCACAAGCATCTCATCTTCTACAGTACATTTTTCATCTTTTTCTCATCCTTTCATCTATTTATCGCTACAACCTGTGGAAAACCCAAGTCTATATTTATAGTCTCAAACTTTCCAGCTTCGATGACGTCACTTTATTCAGCACTAGGGGAATAACGGCAACAGCCGAACACGAACGCGAATCACATTTCTCATTTAGACCTAGTATCTATTTATAATTACAACCTGTGGAAACCCCAATTCTATATTTATAGTCTCAAACTTTCCAGCTTCAATGACGTCACTTTACTCAACACTAGAGGAATAATGGCAACAGCCGACCACGAACGCGAATCACATATTTCATTTAGACCTAGTATCTATTTATAGCTACAACCTGTGGAAAACCCAAGTCTATATTTATAGTCTCAAACTTTCCAGCTTCAATGACTTTGGATGCTTATGACGATGCGCACCTTGTTGGTTAAACGAATACTAGAAAGATGCACATGATAGAAACATCTACGTTGGGGCACAAGTGGTAGCTGACCAGATTTAAACAACGTGCGTGACTGATAAAAAGAAAAGCACGAACTTAAGGAAAATATACCGTAAAACCAAACATAAGTGTCGTGATATTTTTTACAGTTGATCTAAGTCATTATTCTGCTTTTATTAACAGTACCACCCTCTCTCTGTCTGCCTGCTGTCTCTGTCTGTCTGTCTGTCTCTCTCTGTCTCTCTCTGTCTCTGTCTCTGTCTGTCTCTCTCTGTCTCTTCGCCATAGTAGTTTTCATTGAAATCCTAATGGTATTTGTTCCCGTTTGAAGATACCTCTCCAAAATTGTGATCAGTAGTCACCATAATTATGTGAACTCTTCCGTTTGTTATGTCATTTTTTTCAAAAACTTACACACTGACAAATTGTAAATCAGTCAATCGTTGGATAAAATAAAATCTTGAGTTGACGAGCTTGTAAAATTCAGGTATCTTAGCTTTATCCTTATTTTGGCACTGCGATGTGTCACGGAATTTTTTTTTCTAGCATTAGAGAAAGGAAACAAACGCACGACTTTTTCAAGAAAGACGCGAGTGACATTGCACTGTATAACCCTGCCTATGGTTAACTCTGAATTCTAAAACCAAAACATGCGTTCAGAAAAATGTAACAATGTTTGACCTATTTTCTCTCAGTTTAGACTGTCGATAGAACAAGGCGCGTTTTGGTGCTGCTTTATTATTATTTTTTTTCCTGCCCTTAGATTTGAGAAAACTTTGCAAAATTGTTAGTGGCGTGTGCTGCGAAACACACGACATCTCTTAAATTTGGAATATACAGCAAATGTTAAGCAGTCGGAATCATAATAAAAATAACGATAAAAATATTTCTGAATCAGAATCAGAATAAAAATAAAATATTTTTAATCAGAATCAGAATAAAAATACAAATATTTCTGAATCAGAATAAAAAATAAAAATACAGATTATGATCTTCAATCAGAATCAGAATAAAAATAAATATTATACTCATTCATTGTTGTGGATAGTCTATGTGTATGTTTTATGCGTTCTCGTTTGTTGGTGTGGATAGTAGATATGGGTATGTTTTATGCATTCTCATTCGTTGGTGTGGATAGTCTATGTGTGTGTTTTATGCATTCTCGTTCGTTGGTGTGGACAGTCTATGTATGTATGTTTTATGCATTCGCATTCGTTGGTGTGGATAGTCTATGTGTCTGTTTTATGCATTCTCATTCGTTGGTGTGGATAGTATATATGTGTGTGTTTTATGCATTCTCGTTCGTTGGTGTGGACAGTCTATGTATGTATGTTTTATGCATTCGCATTCGTTGGTGTGGATAGTCTATGTGTCTGTTTTATGCATTCTCATTCGTTGGTGTGGATAGTATATATGTGTGTGTTTTATGCTTTCGCGTTCGTTGGTGTGGATAGTCTATGTGTATGTTTTATGCATTCGCATTTGTTGGTGTG
Organism: Megalonaias nervosa; assembly: GCA_016617855.1. NCBI lineage: Eukaryota > Metazoa > Mollusca > Bivalvia > Unionida > Unionidae > Megalonaias > Megalonaias nervosa. Next base: position 123,659 of record JAECUM010007740.1, on the reverse strand, counting down.
GATAGTATATATGGGTGTGTTTGATGCATGCGCGATCGTTGGTGTGGATAGGAGATATTGGGATTTTTTTATTTCTCCCTTTCTTTTGTGTGTGTATTGGTCTTTGTCCCTGAGGAGCTGAGGTGTTAGTTCTAATCCATTCGAAGACGACATGAGCGAGCCTTAATCAATGTTCTCCACTTCTGTCACAAAACCAAGAGAGTCCTGATTCAGCCCAAAATAAATTCGTTCGTCCCTTGAAATTTTATTGTGCCATTTGAGAGGCGCAAAAACGCACTTCAAGAAAATTGAGAACGATGGCTTACACCTACACCGTGAGATGTAAAGAGTTCAAGTAGTTTTTAAAACTGAGTCAAAGTTTATAATCAAGATGAAACGATGACACTTTTCCAACCAGACACCAAATGACAATGACGATCCGTGTCACACAATACTTTTCAAAATGTGTTGGTAGAAGTTTGTACTAGCGGTCTTGAAGAACTGATTGTCTCATATTCAGTACCATTGGCATTACAGTCTTTAATACAGAGTGAGACTAAGAGACTGAGAGAGAACAAACGGTGGTAATCTGATAGAATGACAGAACCAACAAGACCAACGAAGAAAGAAATTCGTTTGGTACCTCATGAAGATTATTTTTTACAATCTAGTAGCCCCAAAAGTGACTTGCAGAAAAGCTGAGAACGATGGCATACATCTACACGGTGAAATTAAATGGTTTACGTCAATGGTTGCTATTTCTTTGTTTATTAAATTTTTGTACAAACGATGTGTGTAAGCGAAAGCTAACACACACACACACACACACACACACACACACACACACGTACGCATGCACGCACACGGGTGTTACTGTATTGGGTGACAGTAAGTCTGGAGACTAGTGTTTTGAGAGATGGGCAGACAGAATTAGCATTACAGAAAGAAAGAATGGTAAAGAAAACAACAGAGAAGAAGCACACCATTTTGGTTCTGTTATTTTTCGAGGTATTATAGGACAAAGATAATGGAGACAACCATACATTCTATGTGAAAAATGTTCATTGTTTTCATTCATTTTATCAATATCATAAAAAAGGTAGTGTGATATTTATTGTCGACTGACTGCTTAACATTTGCTGTATATTCCAAATTTAAGAGATGTCGTGTGTTTCGCAGCACACGCTACCAACAATTTTGCAAAGTTTTCTCAAATCTAAGGGCAGGAAAAAAAATAATAATAAAGCAGCACCAAAACGCGCCTTGTTCTATCGACAGTCTAAACTGAGAGAAAATAGGTCAAACATTGTTACATTTTTCTGAACGCATGTTTTAGTTTTAGAATTCAGAGTTAACCATAGGCAGGGTTATACAGTGCAATGTCACTCGCGTCTTTCTTGAAAAAGTCGTGCGTTTGTTTCCTTTCTGAAAAACGGTAAATCTAATGCTAGAAAAAAAAATTCCGTGACACATTGCAGTGCCAAAATAAGGATAAAGCTAAGATACCTGAATTTTACAAGCTCGTCAACTCAAGATTTTATTTCATCCAACGATTGACTGATTTACAATTTGTCAGTGTGTAAGTTTTTGAAAAAAATGACATAACAAACGGAAGATTCACATAATTATGGTGACTACTGATCACAATTTTGGAGAGGTATCTTCAAAGGGGAACAGATACCATTAGGATTTCAATCAAAACTACTATGGCGGAGAGAGAGAGAGAGAGAGAGAGAGAGAGAGAGAGAGAGAGAGAGAGAGAGAGAGAATGTTATTCCTACTGTAAAAAATATCACGACACTTACGTTTGTTTTTATAGTATATTTTCCTTAAGAAAGATTCACAGGAAAAAATATACCATTATTAAATATCACAAGAGTGAACTGAAGATGTAGGCAACTAAAAATTACTCCTTTTTTGATAACGTGGAAATAAAGTTCTCACAGAACAGTTCATCCAGATATGCTGTGATGTATTTAACCATAAAAATTGACACAATTTCCGTGGGATCGCCCAGGGTACGATTGTTCTTGCGTTAGTTTTACAATTTTTTGTTGTTTATTTTTTTCTTCAATTTTGTGAATCTGGGGTTTGTATGAAGTAAAGAAGCTAAAGTTCAGTGAACCTTAAGGATAATGACCCAAGCTGTTTGTTTATTCATGCATGTATTTACATCAGGAGAAATATGACCTATAAAACACAAAGATATAAGGCAAGCATAATTAGAATCAACACAATAACAGCTAACTGCAGTAACAAACGGAGTGTTTTCCTTCATGTCCGCGTCACTTAGAGTTTCAATCCTCTTTCAAGACAAACTTGGTATTCTTTTGTAGGGCTTGAAATAAGAAAACTGGACAAACCTAAGCACTTTGCTATAGATATTTTTAGCAAAAGACTAAAAAATATAAATACCATTACAACAATAGAAAGCCTTACATCTTCTATAAAAAAATGCATTAAAAAATAGAATTAAAGATGAACGATGACTAACCAACAAAACCTAATTTATCAAAGGCAATGCAATGGATAGAAATGCCTCTTCCTTTGAGAAGGTATGTTGATGTAATCTGCCATACACCAACAACTTGAAAAAAATGTATAAACAGAGAGAAACCTCAATTCAAAATTATTTTTTCAAAATTGTTTGTGTCTTCAGGGAACATGCCTAAACACTAATAATGGGTGAACAGGGAAAATACACATCAAAGCTTTGATATTTCTATATAAAAAATGAGAGAATATTCCTAATGTTCTTAATCAGTTCTATATGCTGGGACGGGTCTGTGGGATATCTACAAATAAAGAAGTACAAATTTTCAGGTCAAGTTGCAAGTGTGTGTGTGTTTTGAAAAGTGGCATAACTTGAACAGAAGCTTTTCTCGTGATACTGGTAAAGTATAGAGCCTGTGCAAATGTCATAATACTAAAGTCACATAACTTTATACGGTTTGTAGGCATTTCGACTTTAGAAAATGTGAAGTATCCCAAACCATTATCATAAACAGAAGTAGAATATAGGAGTGTGATACTTGTTGTTTAGATAAATCCAATACATTTTGAAATACCCCTGCTCTGTCTTTTACTTTGGTCTTACTAGAGATCACTTTTGTAGCAGTAGAATCAGTGGTAAGAGCAAGGAATATAGTCGCTGCTGTCGAAGAAGGAGAAGTTCATTAAGAAAGGAGTTTAGTATTTTTGTTAAAATATTAAATTAGGAAACACGAATGTTAAATCAGGGTTGGTTGGCATCGTGGTCAAAGATAAATTAGAAGTGAGAGAGAATGAGACATCGTTGCTGAGCACGTGATTTTCTGGAGTACGTACATGTCCTAACAGCACAGTATCTTCTCTCTTGATGACAGCAGCTGTCTTTCTTGCGACTTTTTCTTTGGTGGTTGGTTTTGAATCAAAGGGATGTCAACTTCCAAGTCACAGAAAATAGAAAGACACAGAAAAAAGACAGAGATATTTCAAAGAAAGACTCACAGACAGAATAGAGACTCCAATAAGAAAAGTCTATTGTAAGGGTACACAACATTTATTCAAATATATACATGGGCTCTCAGGCCTGTGCTTTGGTCTAAGCACTATCCATTTAATACATAAACATTTGGACATTAAACAAACCTATTTACAAGTTATTTAGCCTTTGGTTCTAGAAAACTACTTTTAAAAATTAAAGTTCATGCCTTCAAAAAAACGTATACAACGTATATGCATTTCATAAAAGAATGACATTTTTCATACTACAATTAATGTCCATTTTTAAGAAAATGCTAAAACAAGAAACAAACGATCAAATAGGACAAAGTTCGTGCTTTTCTTTTTATCAGTCACGCACGTTGTTTAAATCTGGTCAGCTACCACTTGTGTCCCAACGTAGATGTTTCTATCATGTGCATCTTTCTAGTATTCGTTTAACCAACAAGGTGCGCATCGTCATAAGCATCCAAAGTCACTAATGTTTTACGAATCTTTTCTTCATGTAGTAGAGGTTGAGACGTATTGAGATGAAATCGCAACGCTTTGAACAAAGCGAGTGTCACGTGTACATTTAAAGGGACCACTTTCATGTTTTGAGTGGTGTGTGCTGTTCGTAAAGAGTCCACAAGGAACACAGGTTGTAGCTATAAATAGATACTAGGTCTAAATGAAAAATGTGATTCGCGTTCGTGTTCGGCTGTTGCCATTATTCCCCTAGTGTTGAGTAAAGTGACGTCATTGAAGCTGGAAAGTTTGAGACTATAAATATAGACTTGGGGTTTCCACAGGTTGTAATTATAAATAGATACTAGATTTGAATGAAAAATGTGATTCGCGTTCGTGTTCGGCTGTTGCCATTATTCCCCTAGTGTTGAGTAAAGTGACGTCATTGAAGCTGGAAAGTTTGAGACTATAAATATAGACGTGGGTTTTCCACAGGTTGTAGCTATAAATAGATGAAAGGATGAGAAAAAGATGAAAAATATACTGTAGAAGATGAGGTGCTTGTGGAGAAGAAGAAGGGAGGAAAGTAGAAGAAAACTAAACGACTCCTTTCAGGGCCACTCATATGTTTCGAAAAGATGTCTACTCTCTCTTGCCTAAAAATTTTTTAGTTGTTGTATAATTTATGTGTAATGGGTCAATCCATTGCCTCAAAAAGATTTACTCTTTCTTGCCTAAAAAATTTTGTAGTTGTTGTATAATTTATGTTTAACTCACAAAAACATTATTCTCTGTTGCAAGTGTCCAGTACCGTGACGTCACCCTACCTGTTCCATTCCTATTGTTCCCATACAAAATTCCCATTGACGCAACAGAAGCAGAGGAAGATGCAAAATTTTATTATGAGAGGATTTTATTTAGAAGAGGTGGTTCAGTGTAATTCATATGGAAAACATTCTCGACTTTCAACTAATAGTGTATGATTTTGACAGATGAGGGAGGGAAACTAACCATTTCACACGAACCTCCTCAAAATGGATTTCTATATGGAAGTGAATTAGTAAAACGTTTCTAAAGCCATAAAGAACAAAAGTGTAAAGAGGTTCCCACACTGATCCCTTTCATATGCTCCTTTTATCTTTATCTGATTAAATATTATTAAATGATCTGATGACTGTATTCTTTTCTTTCAGTGTGACAATAAGATCTCATGCTAATTAATGTACACCATATATTAACATTTTAGTTTTAACATTTGATATTACTCGCACTTTTCGCACATCAAGGGCTAGAAAAAGGAGGTATGTGACCATTAATAGAAAAATTTAATTGATGCCATATCAGTTCATCTGATGCAGCTAGCTCGGCCAGCTTTGTTTGCAAGCTTGTAATTGGTAAGCTTGCGCAAGCTTATAATTCGTAAGCTTGCGGCAGTTTCAAAATCTGAGCTTTCGGCAAGGTTATATTGCAAGCCTGCAGCAATGTTATAAATAAACATGCAGTTGTGGTTTGGGATGCTTCATAATACCTGATGTATTCATGTAGCTCCTGCATATACTTTCATATGTGTCTCACCGATTTCCACACATGCTGCAGTAAAATAAAATTGATTGTTTTTTTTAGTCCACTTAAAAGAATTAGCCTAAGCTTTTATCCTGAACTAGACAAATGTATTTTACCCTAAAGGTAGATACGTTTAAGTGCTACAGTGTGATGTCATTTCCCTGATATGATCAATCCACAAATTTTAATACTTTAACATTTTCTATTCTCAAATGAATTTTGCCTTACAAAATAATGCAGATAGAGGAAAAGAATCTATTCACTACATGAAGATAATCAAATCCTTGGCAAACCTTACGCCTAAAACAAATCTAATCATCTCAAGCCAAAATTATATTCCTGTCCACATAATGTCTCATGCTAAATATAATTTAAAATCCTATCCTTAAAACTATTTTATTACACTGTACCTTATATGAATTCCATGCTTTTTTAATTCTCAAATTGCTTTTCATAACAGAAGCTAATAGCACGTGTCAGTTTAAAACAGGATTCAGTAAAACCAATTAAACATAAAGACAATCGTTCCATCAAAACAATTATGTAAAAATGGGTCGCAATAATCAGTGTTTACAGTAATTTGCTGCGGTTCTGACCCTTTACATAAAATTAAGATACATATAACATATATCTCTGAAAATGATGAGAACGCAACAATTTAAACACCAACATTATAATCACTTGAAACATCACTGACCTAGTTTTAGAAAATACACTAAAACTTACAAGTTTAGCTTCTTCATATAAGGTGAAATGTTGTACAATGATATTTGCTGAGGCTATTGCTCATTACGAGGATCTCTTGTTCATATTTAACTGTATGTATGTCTGCCAATTAATATAGTAATTCACAATCTGTACAATATGAATAACTTTAGTTCACACATATTTTCATCAAAACAAAGAAGGTGGAAGAAACTGACCTAAATACTACACTTATCAAAGAAATGGAATGAGAATTATCTTACCTTACAAAGTTTTACAACATTCAATATCTATACATAAATGCACTGAGGGAATCCAAATTGAAAATATATGCCAGGGATAATTTAGAATAGCTTTTTAAACAAATTTTTCATGTATATTGTTTCTCAAGTCAGAAGTTAAATGTAATACTGTAGTTGGTTTATAAATGTTTCTTAATTCTTCATTAGAACAATCAATGGCTTGGTTTCCAAGTGATGAGACAATTCAGACTGACACATAACTGGAGGGACTAAAAACAAATGATAAAACACACAAATGAGGCCCAACTGTTTGGCAGTAAATATTACAAGTGGTTTGACCATTGACCTGTCATTCCATCTCACAATAAACTTGTTGTAATTTATTGTCAAGACGCCTACAGCTTACCTTTTCTCTCATTTTATATAGTCTCCACTTGCATATTTGCACGTTCTGTTTCAAAACCATTACGCTTCTCTGAAGCTGCGGTACCTTTTCTTCAGCTTCCTGGCGTCTCGTATTACGATATCAAGCTGATAACCAATGCACACAAAACTATCCCAAAGGGAGTAAACAAGAAACAAATTATCAATCTAAGTCTTTGAATCATTAATGTTCACATTTAAATACTTCAGAATACAATCGAATGGTTCTTGCGCTATAACGATCATAAGCAACATCAATTGTAAAGAAATGAGGTTGATTGACAAGGATCATAACCCTGTCCAAAATGGGGGCCCCGAGTGGCCTAGTGGTCTAAAGCGCTCTTCGTTACGGATCACTGCCATCTCACCGCTGCGTGGGTTCGAGTCTAGGATTCGGCGAATGTGGATATGTGAGAAAGCTTGCCAGTAGCTTCTCGTGGGTCGGTGGTTCTTTCCGGGGATTTCCCGGTTTCTTCCTCCACCATTAATACTGGCCGCCATGTATAGCCTATCGTGTGCTGAAAAATGGCGTTAAGCCCAACAACAACAACAACTGTCCAAAATGGTGTCAATGAGCCAAAGACCTTAAAAGGCATATCAAGGTTAAAGCAACAAAGTCCTTATCGAATTCCTTCAGAATATATAGACGAGTTCTTGATCTGAGGAGAATGCATGCATCATTCCAAGTTTATAGTGAGGACAAGAATTTGCTTCTCAAGGTGCAGTGTTTTATCCAAAATAAAATAAAGTAGATGAGACTAAATCCATAAAGACAATGTTGCATAGGAGTATGTTGAATAGTACATGAGCTATGCTAATTTCAGGCAACATCCTTGTCAAGATCTTAAGTTAACTGCCACGGGTAACTATATCCAAAATGAAACAAAATCGATAGAGGGCATGTCTAGATCTTACAATGAGCACACAAAATGGCATCATAATTATGAATGGTACCTTAATTATACTGGTAACATGACTCAGCTGTAGCAGATACATAAAGCTAATGGAAACAGTAACCACTCTATTAAAATTGACCAGAAAAAATGAAGCCTTTTGGCAAACGAAATGGCATCAAGTTATGTGTACAGATTGCAGAGATTTGGTGGTTACACGCACTGTAAATGGACACAAAGACAGGCAAATCAAAAAGGTGAGAACTATAGTGTTGTTGCTGCACTGTTTACAAACAGCAGTGATCGGTATAAGAAGTAAAAAAATCAAAGTACATATATCTTCCAATTCTGGGTAGATTCGGATATATTAATATTTTTCATACGTATCTAGAATATCGAGTGACACAAGATTTCCAAGATTCAAAACCAGTGCCCCTCCTCGCCCTGATATAGCTACTAGCCAGATGAACATTGATTAAACTAACAGTTGCTATATTAACCAATTTAATTTTGGCACCTGTATGATTTGTGCATCCCAATTAAGACACCAAAAAATGCTTGAATGAAGCCATTTCTATTTCTTATGAAGGTATTTTCCTAGAATGTTTCCATTGATGGAAAATATTTCGTATAAAGATATGCAAATTATGTTGATACAAGCGTAACACAACTACGATTTTACTGAGTAGATATCTGGATATAAAAACATAAACACTTAATATATAAACTGGTGCTTTAAAATAAACCATGTAATAAAGCAATTATTTTATTCAAGAATTCTGAACAAATCCGAACCTAATGTTGAAATCTCTGATATACAATACTAAAATCATGCCGAAATGACAACCTTGAAAGTTACAAATCTGCATTACAGTGTTACGCAGGTCAGATGCATGGAATTGCTAATGACATGATGGTGTGTGAGAACGTGTACTGGAAAATTAGTCGACGTCAGCATAAAGAAACATCAGATGTTTTATTCTTGAACGTGTATCACAACCCTATCCAAGGCCCTAATACTATAAACATCTATGATAATCTCACAGCTTGAAAATAATCGATTTGTTCCCATATCTTCTGCATTTCTTGCTTACACTCATGCAGCTCTTGTCTCACAGACTGGAGCTGCTGCAATGCAATGCAATGTTAAATCAGACTGATTTTGTCTTTCAAATACCCTAACAATATACAGCCCTATGGTAAAAACTTCAAAATACCTGATCTGTCCCGAGTTCGACTTCATTTTTGGGAATACTCTGCAATCTTTTTCTTTCAAGGAATCGATCCACAATAAAACACAAAGCAACCATACAGTGCCTTTTCTCTTGCGCTCTGGATAGCGTGTTCTTAATCTTTTCTTGGAATAGATAAATGTTTTTCATGTCGGCAGACACATTTATGTTTTACTGTGTTATGTCATTTGCCTGATGTCGTAAATATACAAATTGTAATGCACGAATTGCACGTGAACATTTCATGTTCTCAAATGTTCTTGCCAAACAAATTAATGCACATTGTGGGCGAGAAAAAGAACGTATTCACTGCATCTGGATAGCAGAGGGAAAATCCCTGACAAGCCTTGTGCCTCGCACAAAATAATCCTCCGGAGTTCAACTTATATTTCTGTCCACATATTGCCTTAAACTAGACATAATTTAAAACAAAATATTCTGCACATGTTTTGTTTCACTTTCACAGATAAGAATTCCAAGCTATTTTAATTTTCAGATAACTTTCTCAAAGCTAAAGCTTGCAGCTAAAAGCACGTGTTATAAAAGACTTTGGTTCAAAAGCTCAGTAGCTTCTATAACGTTGTGAGTCTTTTCAACACAAGTTCTAAAACAAAAGACATTCTTCTGTCAAGTCATGTTCCATCTAGACACAGTGTTCTCAATATTAATTGAGCATTTATAACATATACATCTGAGTTTTGTTTTCATACATTTTATTTACTATACTTTTATAATAGTGTGAATTCCTTGAATTTTTGTGGATATCAGTGTTTATGATTTTTGCGAAAATATAACATTTTCATAAATACGTAAATTCATAGATTGTTAAATGGGCATTACTCTACATTTAATTATACCAAATTTTGGATGCGTGCAGAGTTATATCAGTTGCTTGTTGCCACTTTCGACTCTTAAATTTCATTGTCAATTTACAAATAAAGACCATTGGCTTATCCTTATGATGTTATGATAACAGTTAAGAAAATAATTTTTTTAACAGCTTACATACAGCAAAATGCCAATAATCCAGATTCCAAATATCTACATTATTACCTAGAACCACCTCCAATCATGTCCCAAAAAATTTAAATCTGGACTGAGTACAACCAATTAAACGTAAAGACAATCGTTCCATCAAAACCATGATTTAAGAATCGATCGCAATAATCAGTGCTTACTGTATTTTGCTGTGGTTCTGACCCTTTACAAAAAATTAAGATACATATAATAGATACCTTTGAAAATTATGAGAACACAAACAATTTAAACAATAGGACAATCACTTGAAACATCATTGACCTTTTATGTTGCTTGTTAGACAAAACATGATGGAAATAGTGTCTACATTAACTGCTCTCATGACTGCTGCTGTTCGTATATTATCATAACTCACTGACATCACAATTATTCGCTGATGTATTATCATAAGCAGTGATATAAACAATAGTTTCACACAATGGAACAGAATGATTTCTTCAATTTATTTTATTCAAACGTTTTGGAAATTACATTTGAACTTAAAAGTGCAGGCACTTCAAATGACGCGAAATGTTTTACAATGATAGTTTCAGAGGCTATAATTCATAACGATGATCTATTCCTTATATCTAACTGGATGCATGTCTGCTAATAATATCGTACCTTACAATGTTTATTATCTGAATAACTTTAAGATCATACAAATATTGGTTAAAACAACGAACACGTGGAAAGTGTCCTGAATATTACTCTTAATAAAAGTTGCAAAAGTAACACAGACTGCCAGATGGATAGACATGGGGAGGGACATGAAGGTAAGTGTCAGCCGTCAGCATATATACGAAATAAAAATTATGATACCTTACAAACGTTGTCTACATTCAATATCATGGGATAAATGCAATGAGTGAATCCAACTTTAAAATATTTTCAAGGATATTTGAGAATAGAGTGTTTACATCAAACTGGATGGACTAAATATAAACACACAAATCATGGTTAACGGTCTGGCAGTAAATATTACAACGACTTGTTCCCTGATCTCTCATTTCATCTCATTATAATCCTGTTGTAATTTATTGTCAAGAATCCAAGAGCGTAGCTTTCCTTTCATCTCAAATAGTTTCTCCTTGCAGTTTTGCATATCCTCCTTCAACTCCTTAATAGTCTCTTCCGTATGCTTTATATACTTCTGCAGCTCCCTGGCATAAATACACACAATACAAATCACACAAGCTGTTAGAACTATGAACGATGGGTGCATTGCATAAATGGCCTTGCTCACTACAGTTTGTTCTGTATGGCTTACACATGGAAACTCGTAAAAGCAAGACAATGTTAGTGTAGATTGATATATGATGGACCATGACTAATTTAAATGACATTTAATACCTGTGATCAGTATTATTCAGGGACTTATTAATACAAGTAACATCCCATATTAAGATATCAAGGTTATAAACAAGTGACACTGATCTGTCCATAATGGAGTTGACAAGACATATTTGACGCATCTAGGTCTTTGAAACATTGTGCACATTTAAATTCCCCAGAATACATCGACTGGTTCTTGAACCATACTAATCATTAGCAACATCCCCTGTAGAGAGTTGGAGTTAATCGACCAAGAATATAAATCTTTCCAAAATAGTGATTATAAAACAAAAACCTTAAAGGGCACATCAAGGCTGAAGCAATAATGTTCTTACTGAATCCCATCAGGATATGAACAAAGTCCTTGAGCTATGACGAATGCAATCAACATTCAAAATGTTAATGCAAAGACAAAAATTTGCGTGCTAAGGAGCATAGCTCTGTTCAAAATAGAGCAGATGTGATGAAATCTATGAAGTCACATCAATGTCTATATGACTATGTGCATGTTGTACATCATAGGAATAGGTTGAATAGTTCATGAGCTATGCCAATTCCAGGCAACATCCCATGTGAATATCTAATGTTTAATGCCACCACCCCCCTCCGGAAAGCATGTCTGGATATACGAGACAATGTGTACACAAAATGACAACATAATATTATGACTTGTTCCTTAACTTTGCGTTTTACAAAGATCAGAGGTACAGAAGATTGAAAACTGATGGAAAACAGTAACATATCCATCAACAATGGATCCCATTTAACGAAACTTTTAAAAAATTGATATGTGCAATATACAACTGACTTACCAAATGGCATAAAATTATGTATATGGTTTGCAGAGATTTGTGAGTACAAGAAAAGTAAAGGGATGGACAGACAGACAAACACAAACAGTGATGACATGGAATTCCTGCATCACTAGTTACATAAGGCAATATTCAGTAAATAAAATAAACCATCAAAGTACATAAATCTTCCAATTATGGGTTAGATTTAAATATATTAATAACTCCCATACATAACTAGAAAACTGACACAAGATTTTCAACATTCAAAACTAGTGCCCTTCCTCACCCTAGAAGAGCTACTAGCTAGTTAACTAACATTTACTATATTAACTGGTGTTAATTTTGGCACTTGTGTAATTTGTGGATCCCAGTTAAGACACTGAAAATCTTTGAATGAAACCCTTACGATTTCTTATCAAGGCATTTTTCTTGAAACTGAGAAAGGCCCAGGTTTTGTAATCGTCAGATTTCGTCCCATAATCAGATTCAGATGAAACTTGTAACGATGCCCCTAACTCTTCCTTAAATTTGTATTTTGTTTATATCCAGGACTACGTTTAACAAAGGAAATCAACCATTAGATAATTGTTTTCTTCCCGTTGTGGTACCTGATATATATATATATATATATATATATATATATATATATATATATATATATATATATATATATATATATATATATATATATATATATATATATCGCTTAAGTTACCATATATTTAGCGATTAATATAATGAGAAAATGGCTTTGGATGTTGTTGTGGAGCAATGCTTCCACATTATTTCATTTATTTCCGCAAAGTCTTAACATTTATTTTAAATGACCTGAAAATTAAGGATGGTCAGTTGTGAATATCCAGAGCCAAAGCAATTTCTTTTCACAGCATGTAGTTTGTATTCCCAAGCCCTTGTACGTAATACGCAAAGTCATATGCCATTAAATTTCAAGTTGACATGGTCTTTTTGTACGCATGTGGACATAGAATTAAACCTTGGAAAGATGTACATCACATTTTATCAATGTTAGATTGAACGATTTAACAGGAAATTCATCAAATTTTTATATATGAAAATATCAAAATCTTTTTACGTGTGCATCAATATTTAGTTCATACATAACAACAATTTAAATACTATCACGAGTGCCTGTACATCCCTGAGAATGCGTGCATTCACGCACAGAAACACACACGCACAAAATACACACAAAATCCAGGGACATAAGGACATTTTTAGAGGGTCTGTTTGCTCAAGGACAAAGAGAATCCTGTTCCAGAGATGAGGCTGGCAATCTAACTATTCGTTCATAACTTGATTTGAAAAAATGGGGAAGTTATGGTCAACCATCTTGCCTGATTCGGATGATCAACATGCACATCTACAATAAGCACATATATTTCAAGTTTAAATATAAAGGCAAAATGTGTATATGATATTAACAATCCAGCAACTGAACACTGGCAAGGATGCGAAGAATAGATTCTTAAAGACTCTGCCACCTCTCGCTTTTTTGTTGGCTTCTTATAGTTCTTTTGTCTGTCAGTCTGTGACCCTCTCTCTCCTGTTCTAGCACACACACACATGAATGGTTACGAGCAAATGATTTGTACTATTCAGCTTTGGGAAGCTATGGAATGATAGAACATGAAGGGATAGCTAAAGATAAATGTAAGCAACCAGTGGAAATAGCAGTATTTAAATACGATTTGCTTCCAGAGTCAATTTTAAGCTATTTCAAATCTTTGGATAGATATTGGTTTCAGTCCTTCAGCAAACATATGTGACAGGAGAAAGAAAGACAGAAACAAACAAATAGCAAACTAGAACAAGCACAAATCAATGAAGGTGAACAGAAATGAAGAAACTTTTTTTTATATAAAATTGAAAAGTCCAAAAATAATGATCCATCTGGGACTCGAACTGATAATGTAACAGTTGTGATTTACTATCAAGCAAGTTATCTTTACGCAATGCTAATCTCTGTGAGATCGTTGTTTGAAAATGAGTATTTATAGATATTGTGTTACCGTTTGAGGTTCCATCAGGTAATCTTAATTACGTCCCGAACAAATCTGATCTCCCTTTAGGAAGACAAATTGTTTTGTACTATGCTTTGCAATTGTAAACATAGTAAAATTGATAACTGTACCACATAATCTCTTTATTAAATATATACTTCATCCAGAACTACAGCAATCAATTTTATTTCTCTGTGCTATAGTCAACTCAATCTCGAGATCTTCAGTTTTCTCTACAGCAGAGGATACTGTGAATTTGTGTACTGAAATAATTCAAGAAATGGGAAACAAATGGACAATGATGCTAAACATACTGTAGTTTATTTTAAATTTATCTTACGTACCCCATTAGTAAAATAGTAACATAATCTGCTTTTTGTTACTCTTGATGTTGCGGATCGATTTCCTTCATGCGCCTCTTCTATATTTAGATATATGATCCCAATGTTCATAGTTGCGCTAAACATGATCAGAAAAGACAGAAAGAATACAAATGTCAGACAACATTGTATGTTTTTTCTTTTAAAAAGAGGGGAGAAATGACCCAAATTAAATCTTGTCTTTTATATTTTGAAGGCATAATATTAAAAATGGCAAGAACTGTTGTCTTCAGTTAATCCTTAAAAATGTCGAGGATAATCCTGTCTGTAACAAGTTCTTCATTTATAATGATGGATATTGCATAAGAATGTCTGTTGAGTGTCAAAAATATTTTATGCATTCATTGTAGCAGAAATGCGAGTCTAGATTTTAGGTAATATTTGTTATTGTGATAGAGATGGAGTGTATCAACGACAAACTGCAATTTATTTTCCACATGGACTATATGCTTCAACCAAAAAGATATTTTTAGCAATAGATTAGTAACAAATACCTTTATATTCTGTAAAACTGTATAATTGCTTGTTGTATATGGAGCACCTCAAGTTTCTAAATATAGCTTAAAATGTTGCACAAAATGGCTATTTTATAGTTAAATCGAATGTCTTGAGCTTGTGCATATAATGTCATATCTAAATAATTTTTAAAGATTAATTGTAATTTTAAGTAATTCAAATGTTAAGTAACTTTTGCCATGGTATTCTATCGTCATCTACTCTTTGGAAACTAATTAAATATTTTGGTCAAAAACAGGCCTTATATTACCTAGCCCTTTGTGCATGAAAATTGAAAGAAGTTATTTTGTATAAAGATATACAGATTTTATGGATAAAAGTGTTACACATGCTACTGATATTATTCACAATATAGAATAATCACCTAATATACAAACTGTCATTTAAATATATATCTTTGAACACAGCAATCATTCTATTAAAACTTACAATCAAAACTTATGAAAATCTTACAACTTCAAAATATCCGATCTGCTTAAATATCTTCTGTATATCCAGTAAATCGGAGCTGCTGCAATGAAATAAATTTTAAATCAGACTGCTTTTTCTATCAAAGACCTTAATAATATACAACTCAACTATGTCCATATCAAAGATTCAAAATACCCGATTTGCCCCGATTCCTGCTGCATGTTCAGGTATCTTTGTATTTTATTTTTATCAACATCAAGTCATTGACCTGCAATAAAATACACTTTAACCATAGATTACGTTTGTCTTGAGTACAGGATGTGCTATCCTGAATTTCTCCTGGACTAGAAAAACATGTTTCATCCTAAGCGTAGATAAGTTTAATACTAAAATGTGATGTCATGCCTGTGATCAATAATCCACTGATTTTAACACAAATGTCTTTTTGCAAAACAAAATAATTCACATAGAAAGCAAGAGAAAGGTTCTATTCAACACTAGATAGGAGATGGAAATCAAACCCTTGGCAAACCTTATGCCTGGCATAGTTCTAATCGTCTTGAGTCGAAATTCTCCTCTTATCCACATACTCTCTTAAACTAAATAAATTTCTTTTCAAATATCCCAAAACATGTTATTTTTAACTTTCACATAAAAAATTGAAAGCTATTCTAATTTTCAGATTACATTTTCAAAACTACTTCATGAAACTATAAACATGTTTCGTAAGCGACTGGGGCGCAAAATGAGAATAGCTTTGATAACACTGTAACTCTTTATGACACAAGTTCCAAAACAAACGAAATTTTCTGGTAAAGTCAAATTCCATCTTGTTCCCTCTAGACATAATGTTTGCAATATTTCTCAAGTATTTATAAGACATATACGTGATTTTGGTTTTATGGATTATAATAATTTTACGTTTTAAATACTGTTAATTCCTTAAATTTTTGTGGATTTAAACTTTCATGGTTTTTGGGTGAAACAATTATTTTATTAGTAACTAAGTTCATGGATTGTAGAATGGATCCTATTCTACACTGAAATGTAGTTTATGGGGAAGGGCTAAATCTAATACAGACAATGTAATACTTGCATGTTGCTACTGCATACCTGGTAGTTTTCCGTGTCTAAAATACTCTAATCATATGATGAGACTTCGTCCTGCAATCAGGAAGCTGTTGTTATGCATTTAACACCATTTTCAGCGCACTATAGGCTATACATTGCGGCCAGTTTAACTGGTTTAGCTAGATGGCTCCGTGAGGTAGCAATGGCTCGAGCCAATCTGTGGAGAGTACAGGATGCAGCCCCTCTCTAAGGGGAGGGTGCGACTCGCTCTCTATCCTAGCGGAAAAGAGAGAGCTCTGCAGCTTTATAACGGGAAGAGATGGCTCACTCTGCACCAGTTTGTAACATATCTCAGGAGGGGCCACTTATTAAACGAATTTCTAAAGAGACTTGAGTAATTATTCTCTGAGACCAAAAGGACTCACAGAACGAGAACCCCAAAAGGTCTGAGCATGACGAGAAAGGATCTTTCTTCCTTGCGTTATAGATGAAATGTCCTAGGCTTCCTCAGACCATATACTAGAAAGTGCAAGAAAAGCAAGTGGGGTGAGTGTCCCGTGGGGGCTAAGACTACGCTAAATATAAAATTCAACGAGAAGTCACCTGCGTGGGACCTCTCACTAAAGTATACATGTCTTAATTTATTCATTCACATGAAAACAGAAGCAATGCTAAGCCCAGATCAGAAATTTAAAAAAAATACCAACGTTAACCCAGCTGAAATGTAAGCTAGGGACTACTGAAATTAGAAAAAAAAAATCACAGCAGGTAATATTGTTAATATAAAAGGTGACAATAAAGAAAGCTATCGTATGTATCGATTGTATTCAAAACCCGAGCACGTAATGTGAAAGAAACATGTGGTATGTTACCTCCTCACCAAGTTTAAAAATAGCTGATTGCGCGATATAGGAAAGCAAATTAGACTGAATAGTTGAATAATGAAATAAATAAAGGCGAATACGTAGATAGCAAATATGCAAAGATAGATAATCATTTACAAAATACCTACCGTAGCAATGTTAATTACCAATGCCCGTAAGGCCATTGAGAAGGTAAAGCGTACACAACATGCACGGATTTACAGATGCAAACGTTCAAGAGCCAAAGCTTAATTAACTGAAAAAGAATCTTGATTAGGGAATAACCAAACGTCTACAAAGAATATGCTGATAATCAATATAGAACATTCATTTATTAATCTTCCGATATGATAACAATCTTCATGGACATTGACAGCGCAGACATTACATCCATGAGACTGAAAAAGATTGATAGGAGTATCCATGACCATCAAAAGTTCGAGACCTTCCAGGGATTAAATAGTTTGGAATCTTCTGCTTTGCCCTGATGGGAGGACCTATTCTCATCATATGCTCAGAGTATTTTTGACCCTGAAAAGAACCTACTAAGCAATAGCAACATAACTGGTATTACCGATATTAAATTACACGATTATTTGCATAATGGAAAGATAATGATTTCTTCAATTTCCTTTATTCAAACGTTTTGAGAATTACATTAGAACTAATAAGTGAAAGTACTTCATATATGGTAAAGTGTACAATGTAAGTTTCATAGACTATTGTTCATTACGATGATCGCTTCCTTATACCTAATTGGATGTATGTCTGCCAATAATATCGTACCTTCAACATTTATTATCTGAATAACTTTAAAATCATACAGAATTTGGTTAAAACAACAGAAGTGTGGAAAGTGTCCTAAATGCTCCACTTAACAAAGTAGCAAACGTAGGGGAGACTGACAGATGGGCAGACATGAGGAGAGACATAAAAAAATATGTCAGCCATCAGTATATAGACGAAATAAGAATTATGATACCTTACAAACCTTTACGAAATTCAATATCATGGGATAAATGCAGGGATTCAAAATTTAAAATATATGTCAGGGATATTTCAGAACAAAGAATTTAAAACAAGCTTGTTATGTAGATTATATCTCAATTCCGAAGTTAAATTTAATACAATAATTTGTTTATGAATGTTTCTTAATTCTTCATTAAATTATTGAATAGCTATGTTTCCAAGAGATGAGACCATTGAAATTGATACTAACTGGATAGACTGAAAAAACCCCACACAGATCATGGTTAATGGTCTGTAAGTAAATATTACAAGTGGCCTGTTCCCTGATCTCTCATTTCATTACATCATAATCCTGTTGTAATTTATTTTCAAGACTCCAAGCGCTTACTTCTCCTTTCAACTCAGTTTCTCCTTGCAGTTTTGCATATCCTCCTTCAACTCCTTAATCTTCTCTTCCATATGATTTATATCCTTCTTCGGCTCCCTGGCATAAATACACACAATACAAATCACACAAGCTGTTAGAACTATAAATGATGGGTGCATTGCAAATATCCCTGTTCACTGGAGTTTGTTCTGCATAGCCTCAAACATGGAAACTTGTGAAAGCAAGACAATGTTATGGTAGACGGACATATCATGGACCATGACTAATTTAAAGGACATTTAATACTTGATGTCAGTATCATTCAATGACTTATTATTACAAGCAAAATTACAAATTAAGATACCACAAGTGACACAAATCTGTCCATAATGGAGCAGACAAGACAAAAATGAGGCATCTACATTTAAATACCTCAGAATACATTGAATGGTTCTTGAACTATACTGATCATTAGCAACATACCCTGTAGAGATATTAAGTAAATTGACAAGGACCATACCTATGTTAAAACTGTGTCGATGAGACGAAGTCTATAAAAGGCACATCAATGTGGACCAAATAGTGATTAAAACACTGGATGATAGGAATCCTCAGTGACCTTAGGTGGATGGTGACAACAGTCCTTACCCTGGTAAACACCCAGGGCAAAGAGTTTCGGTCCAACGGAAGAGCGTAAAATTGGAGGTAATTCCTGTGCTGAAGACAAATAATGATGTGATGGTATGCATTCTAGAAGTCAATGGAGACTTCCCAGTCGCTGGGTCTCAAGACCAGTGTAACAGAGGCTGTTTTCGCCACTTTGAAAGGTTCCTTCAACAAAAACATGTTTACGGATGAAAGTCAATAATTGGCTGAAACGTTCCTCCTGTTTTGGACACCAGGAAGATCTGAAAGTAGAAGGTCAGAGATTGGTGATTTAATACCCTCTCTGCTGAAGGTTGTGTATACACTCGATTCGGCTGGTGGAACTGCATGAAGGTCCCTGTTTGAGAAGCATTTTTTTCATGGCATCATAAGCAGTCATTATGATAGAGAGGACCTACCTACCGTCCATTATGAGAGCTCAGAAAAGAGAGCAAATTGGATGCCTGCAGAGATAGATAGGAATGCACCGCAGGAGCGGGTACTTACCAATGCCTGGCTCCCTCCATTAGGAAAGGGTCAGAAACCTCCTCTCTTGACCTCTCCAATGGCCCTGTAGAACCACTAATGGACAAATGTGGTTTCAAAGTGGGATTGCTTCTTGGACTGGGGCTGCATGACTTTTAAAAACTTGGCAGAACACATTTCCTCTTCCTCCTTTGCCTAAGTCGATGGGTGCAAGGGGCAACGGGAAGTGATGCATCTTGTCCGCCACAATGGCCATATTTTAAGTCTGATAGTTACGAAATTAATTTAGAAAAAAATAGACATCACAATCAGTCGTTAAGCAGTCCATGTCAATATGATGGGTAGGATGAGCAATATTGACAAGATTTTCATGATGACCGCCATCGTGGACAAATTAGATCTTCAAGAGGATATCTGACATGCTCAATTTTCATTTAGGACTTGCTAGACTGCATACATCTTTTAGCTAAAACTCCATGTCGATATTTCTATCTGTTAGGAATACCAGGACAATATTTTCAAGATGGCTGCGATTGTGTAATTATTGGAGTTGGACCGGATGTATATGCGATGTTCAACATGCCCCATTTTCATTAAGGACCAGTTAACATCATAAATCTTCTGGTACTAGCCACACTTCAATATAACTCTGTTCAGGATAAGTAGTGACAACAAACTTGTCAAGATAGTTGCCTATATTTTGAGTCTGATCTGCACCATTTTCATTTTGAACCAACTTGACATCATAAGGCACAAACTACATACTTTCCAGCAAATATGCTTAAGGCAAGAGCAGATACAAACATTACATCACCAACTTATCTGTCCTAGACACATGTAATCATAAACCTCAGACACCATAAAAAGGATTAATGGATCAGGCACATCCTCAGCAGCAGCAGCTACAGATTGACTTCAACCATTGGAAAACAGAGAAAGGGAAGGCCGAAGCGGACGTGGAGAGGACAATGCTAGAAGACTTCAAATAGACTCACCTTGAAAGTAACAAAGTCAAAAGCCAAGGACAAGAAAATACTGCCCAACGTTCTGATAGGATCAGAATGTCCTAACTACTAACAACTTCATCGGAAGTCTTTTGTAAACAAATCCCATGTCGATATGGCCATAGTTGCTGTCAGATGGGCTTTATTTTCTTTTAAGACCGACTAGATAAATTTTGTTTGATTCTGTGTTTTGTGGGTTTAAAGGGCCATTTTTCAACACAATACAGGCTATACATGGCGGCCAGTACATTTCGTGGAAGATAAACCAGGGAAACCCCAGAAGTAACTAAATATACTCTTCCTTGGATCAAGTAGATGCAGTTGTGCACGTTGAGAATAAATATTAATGCACGTCTACCCTTAACAAGCGTCACAGTTTAATGTTGCTTAAAAGTTGGCGAGTATTAATAGTAAAGAATTTCTTTACTTGTTGTGAATCTAGAATATTTCGGAAAAATGACTTTACTTTTTCGCAGAAGTAACCGATGTAAGCCTGATACTAAATATATTATGTTGGAGTTTCACACCTAGCCCTTGAGACATAGAATATCAAAAATGTTTTGATTATTCATCTGGTCAGGCAATATAACATCTGTCCCACGTAACAATGTTTTAAAAGATGAAGCTTTGTTAACATCCTAGCATGCCAAAACGAAGATGCTAGCCGATATTTCCATAAATATATAATTGCAAACTTACATTTGAAATGACTATTTTATATATCGGCTGCTTTCCACCAACATTTACACAGTGCATGCAGTTGTAATCTATTTATAAAGCAGATAACTTCGAGACAGAAGCTGATTGGCCAAAATCTAGTTTGGTTTATATTCTAGAAGTATTCTAATTCTTTCGGTCAATCAGCAATCTTCCTTTTTATGTCGCCTGTATTAAGGTATTTAGTTCTCTAGAATGGATGTGTGACCCAAATGAATCCTTATGTATGGAAGTTGGTAGAAATGGAGATAAAATTCTTGTATCAGATGCAAGTTGCTGCTAATTTTATTGTGAAAAGCAATTACATGCTTATATTAATATTCGCTGGCATCTATAGGACTCATCCATGTAATGCAGCTTCTGTGGTAAACATCTTCTATGGAAACAACTCGATATTAAATTGTAATAACTTTAAATCTCTGAATGCTCATGATCAAGTCTATTTTTGTTATAAGTATACACATATCCTTGATGACAGCTTTTGTGTAGAGAATACTATATGAGCCATGCCATTTTCTGGAGCTACATGTTCTGGAACATGTGTTCTAAATTCTGCACCAACAGAATCAGGAGTACCATGAGTCCTCTACTTTGGTGTTACAATGTATAAATAAAGATGCACAGTCTTGGCAATATTTGTGATCTAAGATTACGCTTTTATACTAAAGAACCACTTGCAATAATGATACCAAAATATGTCAGAACCATAGAAATATTACATGATAAAACATAGCTCCTTACTTAAACTTTTAATAAGATACAATGTTTGTAATTTGAGAAATTGCAGATGCACACATAGTTCTTGATTTCTTTGTGGTATTCATGTTTGCATAAAAACCAGTGATCTAGTTGTCGTAACTCTCCTTTTCAACTAGCTTTCATATAGATATGTGAAAGGCTGAGAGACCGAGAATGTCAATATTTTATGATTTCATCTGGTCAGTTTTGGAAATTTTTCCTGAGTTCTGCTTTTGGAAAGAAGCCAGCCGTATAGGCTGCCTGGTATTGTCCATCTGTGTAACCTAACAGTTGACCATTTCACTTGAAGCAGTCTTGACAATATTGTAAAAACACAACCCTATGTAAACTATTTTCAGACCTTGATATCACGACAAGTTTACTTGTTTTACTATTCTATCCAAAGGTATAATTAATATGAATGTCACTCATAATAAAACTCATCCAAGATCTTGATTACTTGACATATTTATTAATTTCTGCCCAAATCATATTGAAAAATAGTCTCTAGAAATGTATGATTAGCCAATCATATGCAAGATCTTCTCGTTAACATAGAGATCACATTTATTACAGAACTTTAGATCTATTCGCAATTTCCTTAGGTAGATGCCACTAAAACACTTGTGTGTTCCTTAGTACTATCAAGACTGGACTATTGTAATTCACTCTCTCTGGTTTTTGTCAGTATGTACTACAGAAACTTCAAAGAGGTCAAAACACAACTGCTCGGATCATACCGAGTCATACCAAAAACTTATAAACATGGTATTAGCAGCTGCCCAGCATTAAGAGGTTAGTGCTAGGACTGGTCGGCCTGATGTCAGGATATTGTGACTGGGTGGGGCATTTCTGCCACTATAAACTGCCACACTACAGATATCGTGGCGATATAACTGAGCAATTATTAAATCTACGTTAAAAATCCAAATCTCACACACACACACACACACACACACACACACACACACACACACACACACACACACACACACTTAGGGGGCAGTTGTAAACCCAATGTAGACATAAGAGGAAAAGTTCACTCTCAAATAGGTTCGATTAAACAGCATGGTTTGGATTATGTGTAGAAATGTGTCAATGTTGTAACCTTCGTAATTTAAGTATCTCTGAGTTTCAAGAAATGAAGTAGTCATTTTCAATTGTTATATCTCCCACGATCCTCAATACACTGAATTAATTAATACTTGTAGTAATAAGGGGCGATATAGGGACAATGGGACTTTCATTCAAGAACGTGAATATCGAATATAGCACAAAGGGAAATTTAGCATGGATAACGTCACGGTACTGGAAACTGTGGGAAAATGGCAACAATGTTGCGAGTGGATGACCTCAATCGGGCGGCTACTAAGTAACATTGTTGCAAGTGGCTGATCTGAATACGCGCTACTGTTGATAGGTAGGTGAAATGAATTTGATAGGGACAATGGGAGTTTGATAGAGACAAACAAAAAAAAATTAGACATATATATATATATATATATATATATATATATATATATATATATATATACATATATATATATATATATATATATATATATATATATATATATATATATATATATATATACACACACACACACACATACACATAAACATAACATGGTTGGCCTGTCTAGCCTCAAGGGGAATTTAACATGGTGGGCTTATATAGGGACAATGGGAAAGTTAACATAGTGGGCCTGTCTAGGGACAAGGTGAACTGAACATAGGGTTAGTCTAGGGACAAGGGGAAATTGAACATGACGGGTCTGTCTCGGGACAAGGGTGTATGGGGTCAACATACACAAATACAAGCAAACAACCAAGCAAATAAACAAACATTTACACAACATAATGAAAAAATATTGGGCAATAAAGTATTGACCGTTTCGAGTTTGCTACTTTGTTAAGTGGAGCATTTAGGAGCGGTATCTGAAGAGGACCTTTGAGTGTCTGTTAATACCATTCAGTTAACATACAAAATATCGCACTGGCCTTCTTCTCTTCCTCAAACTTCGTCCGATATCCGGACCGTAGATCAAGACTCGCTTTAGACAGCCTTGCCTCTCCACATAGACCCCTCGTTTCTAAATATACCATTCAACACTCCATACACATTCAATCCAAAACGACTTACTTTAGTTTAGAGTGTTAAGCGTAGAAGATGAAATTTCACAAACCTACTATTCATCATATCACAAAATATACTGACCATTACATCATTTATACCATTCATCACCCCACACACAATCTAAATATCATCTGGCAATACTTTAGAGTGTTAAAGAAGGAACTCAAAGCAAACAAAATATACTGTCCCTTACACCAAAGAAATACCATCCATTTCGCCACTATGCCATTCAACATCACTTTACCATCCAACACTACATATATAAACTATCACAAGCGTTCTATACTAGCTTAGAGTGTAAGAGTAAGATATGAAAGCAAACAAAACATACTCTCACACACCTTATATACCATTCAGCACCCCATAATATCTAAATATCGCCCTGTATTAGCTTAGAGTGTAAGAGAAACAGATGAAATCTCACAAAATAGAATATCCCTTACACCACAAAAATAATGTCCATTCTACACCACACACACACACACACACACACACACACACACACACACACACACACACACACACACACACACACACACACACACACACACACACACACACACACACACACACACACCATAAACCTAACCTATAAACAAACAAAACTTGTGGCAATAGAGTAGTATTTCTTTTCAAGAGATTTTTGGGTAGTCCTGATTAGGGCAGTTTGTTGAGGGTTTTAGGCAATCTCTTAACGTCTGCGAGGAGGATTGTCACGTCTCGGTGCAGGTTTCTCTACAGCATACGTTTTGTTTCTTCGGAAGGAGAAAGAGAACTCCTTGGTGTCCACTCGACAATCTACTAAATTTCTTTCTCGCTTCTGCTCCTGTTGCTGCTGCTGTTTTTGTTTCTGCCCCTATATCTCTCTGTTCACATCTCTTATTCTCGCTTCATTTCTTCCCTAAAGACCTCTTCTATTCGGTATTGTGCCATTTTAATCATCCTGCCATTCTCTATTTGTTTCGGCTTCTTCATCAGGTTCTGCCTGACACGATGAAAATGCGCGCGGGCTTCGTTCAGCGTTGCTAATTTGGAAGACATGGTTATATGTTGACGAGTCAAAAATGGATGGTCAGACTGACGATCACCCCGTTTTATATGTCTCATGCGCGGACGCGATAGAAACATCCCTTCGGAGATTTTTGGAACGCTATAGCTAACATAATGCAGAGGGATAGGAAAAAGTCAAAGAGCCTATATTTATGCAATATCTATTTTTTTTTTTGTTGGAAAACAACAGATACCCATTTATTCCAAAAATATACATTTTATTCAACCAATAAACAAACAACAAATAAATAACAATCAATACAACATCAACAATTATTTTCAAACAGGAACTTATTTACAAGATTGACAACGTTGTGAATTCAAGTTTGACTTCCACTAAAATTGGTCATTTGGCCATTGATGCACACTACATTTCCCAGCTAAAGACAAGAGATAACCATAATGTTCACAAAACCATCTTTTTATCATCGTCTCTAGAAGAGTCACGATCAAAATAAGTCGCTAAATATTCTAGGGGATATCCAAGACTGCGTTGATGAAGAAAATACATGCAATATTGTCCACACACCATGGAATCTGTGCCTTGTAATTTCACATTATTGAATCGTGTCGCCTTGGCATTTCCTCTCATAAAGGCGATTATTTCTAAAGGCTGTAGTCCATCAAACTTACTGTGATGTAGAGAAAATTAATATTGATACTTGTACCATTACTAAATGGGAATAGTTTTGTTTTGCTGAAGACAATAACAGTCATTTGTACAATGTTTAGCACAGCCTTTGGTGACATAAAGAATGATCTATTCAGATATCTTGAAGCTGATATTGACTTCTCTCTCGGAATATTAGTTCAGTTTATATCAGACTATAGGTTCAATGTTGCTGACCAAAGGTACATCGCCTAATATGATAATAAAGTAACCACTTTGGTGGGATAAAGAATGCTATAAGGCGAAATATAATAACAAACTACTGGTTAAAACGCGATAGATTCTCATATACTGTAGCTGACTTTAACTTTGATCTTGGATCGGAGTCCAGCGGCAATGGCGAAGGTTTTCATTTTCACTCGTCGTATCGGATACTTGGCTGTCGATCTGCTCATAGTGTAGCTGATGTCGTTTTCCACTTAAGGTAACTCTTCCACACGTCGTATGTAAAGTCCGGCTTCTTGGATGATCGTTAAATCCCACATTATGAAGATTGTCTGTTTCTGTCACGGCTGTGTCGTTGAACTTCTCCGACGTGTCAGGCTTTCATACTGCGCAAGCATCCAGATGAGTGTTCTTGGCTTCTTCTCCGTACGTCAAGAGGATGTCGAGGTACGCTCGGTAAGCTTAAATATCCATGCTGCTGCTGACCAGTTGTTATTCAAATACAAATCCACTTCACTGAACAAGGAATGCATGAAATTGTTGACGGGAGCTACTCTGGCATCGGCTCCTAGAGCGGTGTCGCCGTTTTGAGAACTTTGACTTTCAGGTTCAAGCAACTGCTATTCAGATATAATCTTCAGTCTGTCCTTTGATTTTAAATTCGACGGGGTCGTCAAAGATGAGACGGTATGAAATTCTACCCATTGGGATTCTTTCATCGTCATCATGGTGAGTGGCAGGGCAAACAGATCCAGTTCTGACCTGGAACGTTCGCAAGACTCTCGGTGCATCATTGTTTTCTCTTTCTTTAATAATCAAAGACGCCTAATTCTCTGGCTGTTCCTTTCTCAGTCCTTCTCGCAACCTGTTTGTGAACTTCTCTGGAGAGGTATTCTCGTCTTTTTCTGCCTTGTTCTTGCTGTGGAATGAAGGAAGAAGAAATGCTTTGCTCAGCATCGTGCAGAGCATTTAAAGGAGTTTCTTGTCGACACAAAATGTCTTTTCACTGTTTGAAGCAACACATTTTTGCCTGCTCTCAAGAAGGCTTCTTTGATATTTTGTTTGTCTATGATGACATGTTGGAGAAATACTTTTCCTTGCGTCAAAGCGGCATCTTTCAAGGCGTGCAATCCTTGCGTCACCATCGGTTTCAAAACGGGAGCCACCGAACGAAAGGCAGATTTCAGCATATCTCCCAAACCATGTCTTCGTTGTCGAGAAACTCTTCGGTACACAGGATAATTGACTTACAAGTTGGTAGAGAATCTTTTTCGAAAATGGAGTTTCACCGTGACTTTCCCTTTCGAGTACGGAATATTTTAACCCAAATCTCCATGTTTTTTTTTTACCAATGTCGACAATGTTGAAATACGACTTACTGACAGGCAAATAATGAGGATGTACAAATTCGCAGTGAACGTGATAGGTGTTTCCACTTTTCTCGTAAGCAGCCACGACAGAATCCTCTTTGAAAGGAAAGACTCTCAGCGACGGTACGGCTGTGTTTCCCACCACGTTGTACTCTACCACATCGGAGTACACAAAGATCAAATTAAGTCCTTTGTTCAGTTGTACAGGCAAAATTGGTCGTTGTTGTTGATGTTTTTGGAATTGGTGGATAATTTGAGGTCTCCACCCAACATGTCAAACAATCTGAAAAGTGGATTAAAAGTGATGGACAACATTTTGGCATCCGAATATTTCATCAGCAGGCGGCGAGCTATTTTGTGGTAATCGATCTTGACGCTTTGTTTGTTTTTTTTTTTCTCCAGGGTTCAGCCAAATTGAAAATTCTGGCTATCGTTTCCACCAAATGTTGAGCTCTAAGATAATAGCTTGCAGGAATTCGCATGCTATATTTGCTTAATGCTTGATTGGTTGGTGACGGCTCTTTGGATTCGTAAAAACCGAGATCGTTGGCATCCAAGTGTTGTTGCACTTTTTTGTTCAGGCTTTCGACTGACATTTTGGACTTGTGTGGGATGAATGATTTCTACCAAAGCCATTTCTCAATGCGCTTCGTGATGCCATTGGATGGCCTGAGGTACTTTGGCAATGAAACAGAACAAGGTATTGTGGGGAAACACATCCATGGAACTGTCACTGGGTAAAGTTGAGTAAAATTGGTTACTCATATTTCCAGAGTTCTGCTTTCCGTGGAGTCACTCGAGTTCAAAGGAGGGTCCAAAAGAGGGTTGTTACTGTTTGGGGGCTGACTGGCGTTGGCTGCAACGCTCCCGTTGTTACTGGTAGAGTATTGCAGGGTAGGATTGGGTAGAAGGTAGCTGATGCAACTGCTCAGTAACATGGCCCACAATTGTTTGTCTCCTTGTTGCAAACTCGGATTGGCAATGGCGGCACCGATGACACAATACACCACAAAGATTTGGCAGATAAAGACGATCTGTGTTTTAGGCACACGTTCTCCACAACACACCCTCATGGGTTGCTTTTGTAGATCTTGCGGATAAGAACTCGGAGAAGATTGCTCGCTTTTGCTGATGCTGTGTTTCACATCATGATGGTCACTTCTCTTTATAGTCGATGACTTGCCAAGCATCAATCCAAGAATCAAACTCGGAGGATATCCTTTCCAACGCACTTCTTTGACACGGCGTTTCCCAACTTCACGGGTTCTTCGATCGAGAATGCTTCCGATGTCGCACACCTCGTCTTCTTTTTTGGTAACTCGTTGTAACTCTAGTAAGTAGAAAGTTCTTTTTAACACTTCCCCGTTCATGTCTTCCCATTTGCAGACTG
The DNA here is from genome assembly GCA_016617855.1 of Megalonaias nervosa. NCBI lineage: Eukaryota > Metazoa > Mollusca > Bivalvia > Unionida > Unionidae > Megalonaias > Megalonaias nervosa. The sequence goes on along the minus strand of JAECUM010007740.1, from coordinate 94,576 downwards.
GAGGATGACGGACATGCACTCGTCCAGTGACATGAAACAATTCGGTGGTCCAGTTGGGTAAGTAACCTTTGTCGAAACTGTGTTTAGTTTTGCCAATGCGCACCCATCTCCCGTCGTCAACAATCCACGTTTCTTGGGGGTAGTAGGGGACGTACTAAACAGATGCACAAAAAAGGCATTGTCGAGAATCACTTCTTCGGGGGAGCATCTGATGCCCCGGTGGTATGATTGGTTGTAAGCTTTGACCAAGGCGCGGTTAGACGTCGACATAATTGAGAATATGTTGATGAGTAAAATATTTCCACATGCGTTCTTTTAAGGTGCATTGAAAACGTTCCACGATGCTAGCTTTAGGTTTAGGAATCTCGGTGGTGAGAAAATGGATGTCTCTTCTGCAATTCTTATTGGAAAGCTTGGTACAGTAATTCGGTGCCTTTGTCGGTTTGCCATCGGAGAAGGTGACGAGAGCTTTGTATCAACACCAGTTTTGAGTCTCGCACTAACTCAGAGTTCGATTTGGAAGACAAAGGCACTATTCAGGCAAATTGTGTAAAGACGTCGATGACACAAAACAAATATTTGCTGCCGCGATTGTAGGTGGCCAAATGAGAGACATCGGCTAAATCTGCTTGCCATTGATGATACATGTCCTCCACTTAGGCCCGACGTCTGGAAATTTTACTTCGAATGGGATTGTGTAACGTGTACGTGGTTTGTTCTTGTAACCATCTTTGCACTTGAGGTGCACTTTTCAGTTGGATTTTGGCAGCACGATACAATTTTTGGACTTCTTAACCCGAAGGATGGACTGGATAGTAGTAAATGCTGGCTTAAAGATTCTTCATCAGGACGTTTTGTTCAGTATGTCACCCACTGTTCACTGATGCTACTCTTGGTTTGGTGAAGTGGTTTGGAAACGGCTTGGCGTGTCCGACATGCCACAGGAGTAGAAGTAGAGGGTGGTGGTTGTGGTGCAATGGAATTGCATTTTGCTTGTTGTCTATTTTCACTTCCGGCTTACTCTTTTCTTTTTCACTTATGTCGAAGGAGGAGTGGACATCATCTTCTTAACTCAAGTTTTGAGGTCTCTTTGGGGTGTGGGGGAAGGGGTCAACAAGGACGGTGAAATCTTACTAAGGATGGGAGCCAACGGCATCTGAAAGACTTCTCTTGCGTCTTCTTTCTCTTGCATCCGTGTGGCTACGTCTGTCTTGGTCACTGGAGATGGCTGTGGTGGTGGTGATTGGCCTTTAATCATGGCCTTAAAATCTTTCAGAGTCGATTTAGTTGTTTCATCTAAAGATTCCTGATGAAAGAGTTGAAGACTTTGTAAAACTTGTCGGTAATGTTGTGTTCCATCAACGATTGCAATTCATGTTATAACTGGGACATCTCGGTCACATGTGGATTGGGAGGCAAATGCGGGTTGCGTCGTTCTTGCCAACGATGGAATTCCATCCATCGTTGATAAGGTACTAAAGTCAGCTTTCGTCCTTCCATGAGATTCCAAAGTACAGATCTTTCCACAAACGAGGTCCTTTTTATCTTCTTCTTATCTACCGGTGGGCAAAACACCTCTCGCTGCTCCCGCCAGTCCTTTGATCAAAGGTCCTATCAACATGGGGAAAAATCCTCCGCTTTGCACCAACATCTTTTTCTTTTGACTGACGAGAATTTTCTTTTTGGACCATTTGGCGAAGAACGTGTCGATGCTTGACTAAAATGTTCTTGCTGATTCTTAGACAAAGGTATCGTTCCTTTCAAGACATTCAAACAGCATTCAAACAAGATGATGTCTTTTGAGGCTGTTTGAATGAATTGTTTTCGTATGGGTGTAGGGGATTTAGACAGGACCGAAACAACGTCCCAATGTTTGGCTAAACGAGGAGGTAATCCTTTTCTTTCTTTTTCTGGGTGAAGAGGGATGGCTTCTTGGGGGTGACATCTTTGTTCGTTCAGGAGCAAAAAATGCACTGAAGTCCATGACCCGAAACACGTCCTTTTATCTTATTTTTTTTTTGAGTCCTCTTACTAGACCAAAATCTTTCAGTAGGGATCACTTGAACAGAGAGGAATGAATAAATCTTCCACTTTGTAGGAACGTCTTTTTCTTTTGACTGATGGGTATTTTCGTTGGTGGAGGACGAACGTGTCGATGCTTGGCTTAGCGTTTTCTCAGATGTTGGGCGAAACGAAGAGACTGTATTTTCTTTTTCCTTTTAGACAGAAGGACGGCGATGGTGGTGGTATGCACGTCTTGGCGGTGACATCTTTTTCTTTCAGGAGTACAACAGCACTGATGTCAATCGTCTGGTAGGGGTCTTTTGATACTGGAATATGTCGCCACTGATTGTCGGTACGTCGTATCATTTTTATAACGGGCATCACTCGACTTTGACGGGCTCGCAGCGACGAAATCGTGACAGTTCTTGCTTGGATACATCCAGTAAACTCTGTAACATTCCCGATCTCTCGAGGACTTTGATTTTGGGGAAGGGTACTTTTTTAGCGGCTGCCGCTGCGGCTAAAGATGAAGAAGAGGTGGTTGTCACCGTTGGAGAAGAAGTTCCTTGAGACACGGTTTTCCATTTTTTCATCAAATTGGGAAAGAGGCGTGTCAAATCTAGTTACTGGGACAAAAAGCTGAACAGATCCCGGTGGAAGGGCTGGACATAAATCTTGCGGATCAGCCAGTTTTCAAAACTACAGAAGAATTGGGTTCCACAGTAAATGGAGGTATAACGCTACTATTCCTATAAGTCGGTAGAAGACACTCAGTGCGGAAGAGATTCCAAAGGGTAGAACCCAAGGAAAATGTCCCGGACAAACCAAAACCCAGACGTATTTCCAATGTGGAGGAAAAATCGGGATGTTCAAATAGGCATTCTGAAGGTCTGACAGACGTTTTGGAGTTAGGAAGTGGTCTCCATGATGAAAAGTAATTCCAGAAGAAAACGGTTTAGTAGGGAAATATCGATTACAATGCAAAATTTCCCACTTTTCCTGGTAACAAGGAAGATTTGGGAGTATGATGCCGCAGACTGATCGTTCAGGACCATCTCGACTGCACCTTTCTGCAAAAGGTGTGCACCTTTCCCTCAAATTTAACCAGATTGGAGTGGTAAAATATCATGGCGGTCCATGACAGAAGCGGTTGTTGCCGAAAATGAGTTCGGCAACCCTCGTTCACAATAGAAAGGACCAACCCATCCTCCATATACTTGACCAAGCCTCCGAAAAGATGCATAGACGTGCACCAACAACATCTGGGAGAGGAATACAAGGCAGGAGTGGATGTGAGTCCAGAGGGTATTCCTCTCTCCTTCCTTGGGAAAGAAAGGCAGGTTTGAGAACTTCCTCCTAAAGGTTATTCAGCGACTTTCACTCTGATAACCCGATTGACGAGGAGGAGGTCGCATTTGAGGATGTGCATTGGACTGGGCCTGCACCTTTTTGAAGAGTTTAGCGGGCGGTCCAGAGGGATTACTCGCATTAGGCCAGGAGTGGGTGTGAAAGATCTATGTTGATGATCTTTCAAATCTTGTGAAGCCATGGTGGGGATGAGACCTCTGAAGATATTATATGCTTCCAATGGGTCAGCCCTCAGAACTCTTTTATTCTGGTTAAGAAAAACATTTAAGAAGTTCCGCTGATAAGGCCATTGCGACAGAAAGTGAATGACGGAATGTTCTGGCCAGAGTTTTTAGCACGCATTGTAGAGCGACTGGATTCATTGAGGCCTACTTCAGCATATTAAATGAAGAGGTCGAGAAGAGATCAGCATCACAAGCTTTGTGACCAGATGCCAAACTTCCTGCTCAATGACTTAAATTATTTAAATGAGAAATCGTGCCCAGGCTCCAGCTGTGGTGCCAACTTAGGATTCACATGCATCCATCTGGGGAGGTATAATGGGCAACTTCGGGAAATTTGCCTAGTAAACTCGAGGCAGATGCCGTAGGTCTCTTAAGGGACCAATTACCCTGCGGTGGAGGTTAAAACGTCCCTAAGGATTCACTGGTATAATAGGGAAGTGTAGATAATATTTCTCCGAATTAAAAGTTATCTGAAAGAGAACAATAATGATAACAATATTGTATTACTTTTTACACCTGAAACTCAACTGTTTTTGTTTACTGCATGCTATAATACACCCCAATATATTTACTCAATGGTAAACAATGATTCACCGTGAGGAATTTTTGTATTCTCACTCTCATTTTCTATAATAAGACATTCAGTTGTTAACCTTTATTTTTAGCTAGGAGAAATGCAGACACACCCTATAACAAGGTGACACGTCACGCGTTGTTTTAAAATACATTGGCAATAAAGAGAAACAATACATGTTTAATCAGTTATTTATTTAAGGGATTTACGAATTGATAATAATTGTGTTTGTGCCTATGATGCATTTAAACAAAACTTACCCCTGAACCAAATGTATTTTGAAAAATAAGAGTGGTGGGATACTACGAAGTAATCAAAGGACCTATCTAGAACTATTACTGAAAAGGGGCGTGGGTTACAGGCATAATCACAGAAGACGAACTGATAACTGTAACACTAAATAAAATATAGTTGAAGGAACAACCCAATGTGGTTACAATTCGCAACAGGCAATTTTGCTCTGGTCACGTTACTAATGACACGACCATTGACACTGTGTCCTTGAAAATGAACACTGCTACTACACATGCACGTGCGAGGTTAAAAATTGTATCGTGTCTTATTGACAATTCTTTGCTCTGTGAAAAGATATGAAAACTGTATTCACATTGTATTGACGAAAAATGTGGACACGAAAGGTAATAGTTGCGCACTAGCGATTGAAAGCTATTGCTGCTATTAAAACGAGATTATGGCTTAATTAGTTCAAATTGTCTGCTTGTGATTGCCAGTATACATGACTGACATAAAAGGTTTTAATAAGAATTTCAAATCTCAAGATTGAGATATGATAGAAATATCTACTTTTGTTACTTTAAAGCTGCTGCTTGCAATAGTTTTGTTGTTAGTGATGAATAATTCGTTAGCGTATACATCTGGCCTAGGGCACAGACGAGGACCTTGATGAGACAGACAAGGCTATCGACATCAGATTCTGGGACAATCAGGGTGGAGAACCCTACAACCACACAACAGCTAACTGCATCAATGGATATTAACCAGGTTATGACAAGTATGTTAACAGAACTGAAAACCTTGAACAAAAATTACATTGAACTCAGAAAGTTAATGTTATTTCCAAAGATCTCAGGCACCAGAATAAGGAACGTCGTGAGCAAAATTTCAAATTAAAAATTCAAGTAAAGCAAATGGAAAATTGATAGACAAAGTGAAGGTACACTATAGAAGAAACAATCTTAATCTTCGTGGTTTATATGGCACACCTAACGAATGTGGGGATGTGTGTGCGAAAAATGTCAAAACTTTCTTACAGGGCATCTTCGTATAGACGACGCATGAACTATCTCTATCGATAAGGCAAATAGGCTTAAGGCCAAATAACAAGGCAAGCATAGTACAGCCTACTTAACGATCATAGCCAAGCTTACCTTGTATAAGGACTGAGACTATATCATACAAGCGACACGAACAAGCACTAAGTAAACAGCAGATACCGTGTAGCAAAAGATTACACTGCACAGTGTATGAGAAAAAAGAAGACGAGTTTATGACGAAATAATAAGGATATAGATTTGCTACTATCAGATATAATAAACTGATTCTGGTAGGACAGGCTTACATGAATGACTTGGAGATGGAGAATTGCTCAATTGGCACGTCTAGAATACAAGAGCGGAGAAAATTAACACGAAACACTGTACTGGTCAAGACACATCTATTAGAAGAAGGTAGAATGTCAAGAAAATGTAATGATCTGTAAGTGTCGTGGATATTTTTTGGATGGTGGTTATCGATGTATAGAAGTTGATCGACCACGGTGTTGTTGCCCGCACTGAGCGAATATTAAAATCTAAATTAATGGATGAAATAAATAGAGATCGGAGAGATAAAATAGAACAACATGAGCCCCCTGAATACAGAATATAACAATTTAGTTAATTAGATAAACAAATGAAACTTGTACAATACCAATGATAGGATACACCTCTGCCAGAGAAATAAATTAACCTAAAGTTATAAAATGCAATTAGAAGTTCCGTTTTTTATTGATACGACAAAGGCCATTTCGAAGTAGAGTGAGTGTTTCGAACTTTGTTTATCCGACATGTTTTCATAACCTGATAACTGGTTGCAAGTCTCTCTCCAGAATCAACATAGCCTGTCAATTGGGGTCTTCTTTTGCTGGAAAATACTTGAGTTTCCTCGATCCTACTCATGCGTAATCGCCTTTAGTGGTATCGCCGGGTCGTCCAGTCTCTTATACAAATTGTTCACTCTCTCTTATATTCATTCAATGCGGCCAAACCTTTGATCCTTCTTTACATCCTGAACCGAATATACATATAAAGTCTATGTTGGGGTCTGGAAAGAGACAAGGAAATCTCAGTCAAGGGGTTACATTATTTGTCTCCCCACGAGGCTTGTCGAGTGGGGAGACATTTAATGTAACCCCGCGACTGGGATTTCCATTTCTCGGTCCAAATGGGGTTTGTACATTGGGGATGTAGATTATTTTTCTCACCCAATATTTTCCTTTAAAGTTAAAAGAACTCTTGCCTAGTGTAATATAGTTCACGTCCAAATGTTTACATGCGGCTCATTAATGCAAATATGTTAATGAGGGCTGTGGTGTGACCGTTGCATCCGAAGTACACAGTATTTTAGGCGTGAGCAAAGAAAAATAACAACATAAAACTTCTCATAGTAATGAGGTATTATCACATTTAATATATGGATGTTATATGAAATTAACAATAAATAATTAATATTTATTAAAAGAAACTGTTTCATTTTCATCAGTTCCAATTTTGAAAACTTTTATTGTAAATAATGAAACGATACTGGGTACTCATCTCTACTGTAGTTATATTTAGTACAAGCTGTAAAGAAGAGCAACATGTTGCATTAGATTATTCATGGTCAATTAGAGATCTGTGTCACTATCGTATATAACGCTCCTTTTCTTTGGAGGAGGTGAAGCTGTTTGTGACATACTTGTGTTGTCCTTAATATTGATTGTAAAATTACCCCCGTGTATAAAAGACCCTCCAAATACGGACCCTAGCGGATAACAAAGTGCCAAACTTTCAAGTTCACGGATTCTTTGAAAATTTATTTTTCTGTCTTGGAATTATGGTAAGTGCTACAGTGAAGTTTGCTTATGGATTAATGTGTTGACGGATAAATGATTCCTTCTGGCTGGTACGTGCATTATTTGTCATTAAATATTGTAGGTATGTTTTTGATTGAACTGGGGCACAATGGAGATGCTCAACAAAATTAGAATAAAGCATGTTTGACATAACACATTTCTGGCTGTTACTAAGTTTTCTGTAGTTGTTAAGAGTGTTGGGAGGCTATGAAATGTATAGATCTATAGTCCATGTGCATAGATCAGTGTTTTCTGTCATGGTTCATTTCACACAGCATTGAGAATTTTATGCTGTCTGTAGCACAGTCAATTTTCAGGTCAGCGTCATTAAATGTATCTAACAGTACATAATTTGTTTCACACGAAGTATTTAAAACTAGTTGGGTAGCTTTAGCTACATTTAATGACGCTGACCTGAAAATATACTGAGCTAGGCCTGCATATAGGATAAAACTAACAATGCTGTGTGGAACGAAATAGCATAATTACCAAAAAGCTCGATATCGTGTGCGTGTGTCTCTTCGTCTCTCTCTCTCTCGAAATGTTTTTGTATGATGTGTTTTTAAAGATGAATTGACCTTAAGTTACAGTTTTTGTTATATGTTTCTTGTTGTTGTTTGATTTTAGAACAACTACGTCAGGCACAACAGAAGACAACAAGGGTTTCTTTTTTTAAAAAGTAGTTCTGAGCACGTGGACACCTTGACTGAGACGACTGGTCTGAGGTGACTAGACTGAGATACGAAAAGTAAGGTTAGCAAAACAGCTAGATTTCTCTATTGCATGGGTAAGAAATTCCTCTCACTGGTACACTCACAGTAGCCAGTATCACATTTCACAACAGACCTAGACTTCTAATTGGCTTTAGGTCATAACCTTGTATACAATACAACAATGCCAGATTTATCTACATAAATTCGATTTTATTTCATTCCATAGACAATTAACATAGTACAGGAAAATTAACTTATTTCTCGAATAGAACAAGTTACGCATTTCTGATTTATAGATAGCATAGTCTGCTCTCGCGCAAGGGCAATTAAGCCCCTGCAGCGTGAACCATTAACCACTATCTCGAACTACATGCCATATAGCCCACCACAAGGCTCAAATGTTAATACAACCAATACTTAGACTACATTAATTCACATCGTAGTTAAAAAAATTAGATCAAACAAAATTCAGTTCTTAGCTTAACTATACTATTGAGAACTAAAAATTCTTCGGAGAAAACATCCTACAAACCTAATAATGATCAAGTCTTAGCATATGTCATTCATATATCATTTAAGACAAGTCAATTCAAACCCTTATCGTAAGACTAATATCAAAGACAAATTAAGACAGAATACTTTTTAGCGTTAAGGTTTTTGCTTCTTTTGCAGAACTGTCTCTTTACACCCCTTTTCTACGTGTCTCTCATAGACTGTCAACTACACGTCCATTGGACAATCTTTACGAGAGTCTCGTCCACTCCCGAAATAAAGACCTTTCCGCTTGTTAAAATAACTGGACTGCCTGATTTTGCGGTGTAATTCACTTTTAAATCAGGAAACTTCGTCTAGGAAACACACTCCAAACTATTAACTTACCTAATCAGAACTCAGGTTTATCTAACCTACATTATTAACACACGTCCTTCCAGGGTTTGGAAAATTCTTCATTTCCCGTTTCCCTTTGTATAGCGACCTCTGCAAAGTTTCAACTTATGACAAATATTTTAACAAGTACAAACGATGTACTCAAGAACTAGCATCGTTTAACATGCCACAGATTGAACCCAGGCAATATCGCGTTCATCAATTTAAAATTGCTAGATGTTGCATTGACATCGGCATCCTAAAGAAAATGGGACTTCTTTACTTATTGAGAAATTAGAAAGAAGGAAATCTATATATCGAGAAGCTGATTTGATCCTTGTGAGAGATTTTAATGCTCGTAAAAATATTTCCTTTACTGTATACCCCGATGACACCTTGCAGAATATTTTAAGGACAGGTGACGTGTGACTAGGATATTTTTTCTCTGATACATCATACAAATTACTGTGAAATACACAACTATTTTGGGCTGGCTTTGTATAAATGTGCAAACTTTTTAATATACATGTATTTAAGGGTAGGATTTCATCGGTAAAGATGGGAATGCAACATGCATTGCAAATAATGGTTGCAATATAGAGGATTATGGAGTAGTCTCTATAGAGTTGTTTCCCTTTATATCAAACGTTGGTATTCATGACAGAGACGAATCCTGACATTCCGATCTGCAGTGAATGAAAAAGTCTGAATTTAATTGTAGTAATATAGATGAAAATATACCAAGATCATGTCTTTGATGGTGGAGTTTGCAACGACTTCAAAGACGACGATGGACACTAATTTTATTTAAGTTTCGATTGAATGACACATAAATTTATTGAATATATTCAAGATATGACTGATTTACTACATTTCATATCAGTGATTGTTTTAAAAATGTGTGGGTCTTTATACATGGAAATTTGTGTTTAAATGCAGACACAAATGTTCTCATTTTTACCGCAGAGGTTACAACTCCCATGATGTGATCAAGTCTGTGATAATGCTAAACAGGAGAATTTCAACTTTTAAGAAAACATAGATTTTCAAACCAAATTATTCATCTAGACGCATATGGTCGCAGTACGAACCCATTTAAAAGACGGTCAATTGAGATATTCATTAAATGAGAAGCTAATGAGAGATACAATTGTACAATCAAGAAATGGTCTTTAAAAATTATGGAAAGTATTAAAGAGAAAAGACAAAAAAGGTAAATTTGCGTGAATCTAAATTAACGAAGAATGACTGATTGCATTATTATTTACTAAATAATGTTTAACAAAGATGAAAATATGGATGACGACGAGCGTACTACAAGAAATGAGAATGAGAATTTTGAATCGAATATACTAATTGCAAATCAAGAAATAATTGATCGAATTCGCTCTTTGAAAAATAAAACTAGAAGTCCCGACAAGATTCCGATCATTTGTTACAACTGGACTTTACCAAGCATTGTTTCATTTCCTAATGTGTTCTTTAATAATCTTTAAAACAGGGGAATTTCTAAAGGAGTGCTCCAAAAGTATTATATGTGCGATATTTAAGAATGGCAGTATGGACGACCATAGCAATTACAGGGGAATTTCTCTAATTAAAAATGTACAAATACCCACATCTAATTCATATATATATATATATATATATATATATATATATATATATATATATATATATATATATATATATATATATATATATATATATATATATATAGAATATATGTATAGTATGTACGCTGTATCAATGATATACCACGAGATGTATAAATGTTTCATTAAAAGGAAACGAAGCTTCCTATACTGTACATATATTTTATTTATATCACATACAAATACATATATTTGCCCTTTGAACGGAGTTCAGATTTATTACAAGCAGCAGTGTATTGACCTAGTGAATGAACTCCTCACATCCCCGAGTGGGTCCGCTACAAAATGTAGTTCTATGCATTTAGTGGCTATTTACAATCACCTCTGCATATTGATAAGTTGATTGTTTTCTTTTCTTGGTTTCTATTTTTTCCACATTGATTATATCAATATAATACACACTTATGATTTAAACATGAAAGATGGTTTTAATGATAAAAGTACAGCACTATTTACACTGGGATAGCTACGTCATTCACATGAACGCCATTCATATACCGGCGCATGGAAATTAATGTGGAATAGAAACTAAGACAACTGACGAACCAACAAGAGGTAATTAAAATATTTTAATATATTTACAGTTGATCTAAGTCATTATTCTGCTTTAGCAACAGTACAACCGACCACAAACTCTCTCTCTCTCTCTCTCTCTCTCTCTCTCTCTCTCTCTCTCTCTCTCTCATCCTTTGGTCGGTTTGACTTAACTTTTACCATCATTCGTAAGTCCAGAGATACCGTTGGATAACACAAACGCAAATCCTCTACGTTCGTCATTTCATAGATTAAAATCCCGTATCTTGCTACGATGAGAGAGAGAGAGAGAGAGAGAGAGAGAGAGAGAGGCCTTTGGACATTTTCATATTTAAATAATAATCGATTATTTAGAACATTATAGTATGTTTAAGAAAAAAAACAAACAAACTACAAAACAACATTAAATACATCACAGTATGTGTACCAAGTAACCGAGGAATTTACTGGTTTGCAACTTTGTATCATTGATAAATACTGTAGATAAATCCCAAGGAAAGTGCACACATATCGTTACGACGAATCATATTCTTGTAGGTTACTTGGTGTAATTTCTTTTTCAAGATTTTTTATCCAGCCCAAATTCCTTTTCTCTCTCACTCCACATTTCTGCGTAGTTTGTCTGTTATACATGAGAGGGGCGGGGAGAACAGAAAGCAGAAAGAATTGTGATGAAAATGTGTACCATATTAATTCATTTAGAAAACGGGATTATTAATACTTTTCATCGTTATTTTCCTACGTCACTAGTGACCAATGTGTGGAAATTGATCATTGATGTAGAATCAACTGCAGACGCTCGCGAGAATGTTTATATACGCGTATTATTGCGCCATGGGCGGATCACAGTTTGATATACCAATAGTATTGGTATATCAAATTGCTTTATACCAACACTTTAAATGCATGTTATTTTTAATGTATATATATATACTGAAACAGGCAAGACTATAATAGCGATCAATATATGCACGTTGCATAAAGACTTTTCTTTGCTCGACTTTAACTGTCTGTAAATCTGCAACCCCGCGGTTTCTTATTTAAGCGTGTAACTTTCTGTGATTTTCCATTTCCGCCAGCACGGTCTCAAACTCGGCTGCACTGATTATTTTATCCTCGATTGCCACGGAGTACAGTTTACTGATCTTATTTGAGACTGTTCTGTGTGGCTGTAATCAATCCGGAATTAAGAGGTACTTGGGAATGCAATTGCAAAGAAATTAATTTGCTCGCACCACTAGAGACACCGGTTATTATAGATATAACTTCGACAACAATACCGATTGGTGCACCTACACTGGATGATGTGGTCGTGATTCCTGTCACACAAAGACCAACAGTGGCTACTGCAAATAGCAGCAACGACCAAACACGCGCGTTTGTATTTTAAAATCAACGGGTTTTTTTGGTGATCTCATTTATCAGCTGTTGTTCCGCTTCGATTATTTTTCACGTCTTTAAAGACTGAGTTTCTGTCATAGTTCTTCTCTTAATAATACAATCGCGTATGTTAATTGCACGACAGGCAGACCTTGCCTGGTCTCATCATCACGCGCTTGCGAAGCACAAACGCGCACTCCTAGCCAATTACCATTTGTTACTGGCACAATAGTCATGCAGTTGTAAAATATCTCTGCCCTGGGAATATTTATATCGCTGGCAAATGTGCCTTCTGGTGGTCTGGCACCATTTTCATTGAATTATACACCGATTACACCAGCACCTTTTACATCTAACGATCGTCTTTGCCCAATAAGTGCGTCCTTGTTCAGTAACATTCCAGACCTTTCTTTACTCATCTGAGTCAATGTTGGTTCAAAATATTCGATGATGGACGTAACTGGGGTGGATACATCGGTGAACGCCACTTCGCCATTGTAAAGACAAGCCACGAGTGCTTTTTGATCTGGTGCTGCGGTACATGCTTCGGCGTTTTCACGCACACATGCAATGATTCCACATCAGGTTGATTCCAAATGGCAATCCTTAACAAAACCATATGACAATTCATACGAGGTTTTGGTGACACCACTTTGAAATAGATATTCACTGACAAGTGGAACGAAATTGTGATCAATGTTAGCACCCTCTGCTAACTTATCCAACAACACTTCAGTAAATTCCGCAACCCCATCGCCTCAGTTAGATTTCATTACTTACATACAATGATAAAATCTAGTCTTAAACAAAAACACCAAAAACGGAAAAGTATCCGTCAGAATAAACCTTGAGTACCTCAAACTGAATTTTGTCTCCGGCGACTAACGATTTAGATCCAGTTATGAAAAACAAGTATGATCCAGACTCCTGCACCTTTCAGATGTGATTTTTTTTTAGGTCTATCAGAGCAATTTTTTATCAAGAGAACTTAAAATAAGTCAACCATTTGCTAAGGTAAAAATGGTAGTGTTTTCCTCTCCTTCTTTCAATGATATTCCTGCAGTTGCGCTCCATGAAGTTATTACGCGTGTTGATGCAAGCACGTAAGCGATTTCTTCTTGCACTTATTATCTTATTGCAATTGACTGTGTCAACATAATTTTTGATAAATGCAGCCGACACACGGCTGTCTCTGATTCCACCGTTGTCAGTCAGCTCAACCAGACTTTTTACCTTAAAGTCGCCTTTCAACAATAATGTATTGAATGTCTAAGTTTGACGTTTTTAGTTTGCCAGCTTGATCTTCAAAAATCACAATCTCACAAGGATCGACTCCAAGAACAACACATGTGGTAAAATCATTCAAATCCGCTTTGGTGGCATATTGGCTCAGATCCACATTAGCACCGTGTCGTTGGGCAGAATACCGACCGTAAATGTTGATAGATATGGTTGTATAATACCATGATACATACTTTAATGTGAAAACGATAAGTGCTTGTGGGGTTGGTGGACGCTGCAGTGCATACGACGTCTCAGTGACAAGATGACCGCGTATGGGACCATGCAACCGTGTTTGTACTGGCATAGTCGAATGAAACAACGGTTGTTTTTACTATATTTGGATAAATAATTAACACTTTCGACTGGCGAAGCAAGTGCATACGAGCCAAAATACAAACTATGCTGAGGTGTAACCACGTCCCCGACCCAATGAGTGCCAGGGCCTGTTGATGAGTCCAGAATGACGATGCCAGTTTCGAGTGTGCGTGGCACCATCGATGCAAGTTCATCCCGTATAAAACCACTATGAAAATATTTGATTGATTTTGTCATCGCTAGTAAATCAAGATTGCTCAAAGGCGTGATTTTCTGTGACAGTGTTATCGAAGGCCTCTGCCCGAGGATATTCGACGACTCGTGCCTGGCAATCGAAGGCCTCTTCCCCTTTTATGCGTTCACCAACTGCTTTGTTCAAAGCCATTTCTGATGCAATTCTAACAGCCCCTTACGGTGCAACTTTCGCAACCGCTGGAGCCACTGCTGCCAACAATGCTGGAATCATTGCAAGAAATGGACATATTCTAACAGCCTTTTGCATTTGTGTCACCTCTGACATGGATAATTTTAATATTTCTGAAGTGTTTTTGTGTTTGGCCGCATTGAGCTGAGCGAGCTGTGTTTGGGTCAACCACAAGGGGATATTTCCAGTTAATTTTGCTGGAGAACGGTTCAGTGTGACATCACAATTGTTTTTGATTGCGTCTTTGATATTTCCCAGCTGGATTTGGGAGTTGATCTTACGAAATAAAATGACCATGTGTTTAGCTCCAAATATCATCTTGCGAGCATCTCTACAGAACCCAAAGATGTGACTGAGAGGAATGGCGCACGAAAACCTTAGTGAATCACCAACGAGTTGTAATAAACTCTGGGCAAACCCAATGTTAAAATTTGGGTTGGAGCCACTCAACAAAGGGGCGGCGGCACCAGATCTGGGATCTATATCAGCAGGTTGTGGGTCTACAAAAGAACCCCACACAATTTGCTGAAATGTATGCGATTTATGATCTGTTTGATCAGTTTCATCGTTGACAAACATCATGGTTGGGCCAGCATTTCTCTTGTAATATTCACTGTATCGGGCGAGTCCGAGAATCGTCGTAGCCACGTCAACATTGTCCAGAATGGATTCAATTTCCTTTCCATCGATGGAGTAGCGTGCACTCTTAAGGTAATGATGCCGTTTTTAACAAATCCCACTGTGCTATTGACATATTAATTGGCACTGTTCTTATGCACCAGTTTTTCCTCTACTTCCAAGAATACCTCACCTTGAAGGAATACCCTGGAGGTGTCTTGCATTTGCAATTCTATTTGTAACTAATTGGGACTCCTGAGCGGATATGAGTAATACTGAAAATATCTCTTGCTTCGATTCGCCAGCAAAGACGCTTTCATGTCAAATGTTGGATGAAATACTTCTTTGAACTGAACCATTCTTTATAGATTTTAGATTTTCTTTAATACCTTGCGAATCCGCTCCCCATGGACATATTTACAATATCGGAATCTGACAACGGCTGCTGATTCCGTAGATGGCAATGTGACTGGAGCTGTCTTTGGTGCTCGTGTTACTATAATCGCCGTATTCGATCTTGAAGTGTCTGAGCTGCCTGCGAACCCAGTTGTTTTAATCTATCCATAGCAGCACTTTTAACACGGTCCAAAACACACATGGCCACTTATTTACTGATGGGTGCAGAGCGTGAGATAAGAGCTGTGATTGCTCTTGGTGAGTTCTCAAATAATCCACGAACAATATCACCAAGCCCGGTTACATAATGTGTTATGTACACATGTTTTCTCGTGTTAACTACACAAACGGGTTTCACACGTCCATCTCCATGCATGACTGTCACTGTTGTTATTATTAAATGTCAAGTCGATATCTGATTTTCAGTTTTATTAAAAATGTTTCACTCCGTAAATCCACCACGTGCCAGTCTTGATCTACCAGGGAAAAATAAAGATGGCTCAGCAATTGTTATAGCATGGCAGATACACAGGTGCTGCAGGCGTAATGAGATTAAATCAACTGGTTCCACGGTGGGTTAAAACTCAAACAAAATATATCCCTGTATAACTACGCCCGTTGTATCAGACCTGCTTTCGCAACTACCACTGATGGCATCACAGGTTAAAATGACTTATGTCGTTGAGGTAATTCTCACGTCAGACCCGATATGATATATAATCCCTGTAGGTCTTGCACACAAAATCGGCATACATTCGGGAAGATATCTGAGCCAACCAAGCACAGTTTGCAAAGATGAATGCCAAGTGCTAACCAGATATTGTGAAGATTTAATGGCAATAATGCAGCTTAGTGCGTGCTCGTGTTCGTGTATAGAAATGTAGGAGTCCCTGCCAGTCAACAAAACATTCTTTGTCGAATCTCGTCATTGATTGAGGTAATATCTTATGCGCCAGTGGGAAGTTCGATAGTGTCCACGTGGTACCATTATCTGATGAAAACATATGAATTATTCCTGGCAAACCACTAAAAAAATTGGTATCGGATATTGGGATACGGTCACAACAAGACTAGTGTGATTTCGAATGTGCGTGAGTCCCCAGCGTCCACAGATGCAGAAAAGTCACTCTGATTTCTGTTTTTGTGGATGAGATGGTGATCGAAAGAGGTAACGCTCAGGGTTGTATTAGCAATCGCCTAATGCACTGATGCATAAATTTTAAGTAGTACACGAAGCGTCTCCCCACGCACCTTTTCCGTTGTGTCAGACCTCATCACCGGTAAATGAACTTCGTTTGTCATTTATATATCATGGATATCTTCAACAAATTCGTGCTTCAACGCATGATATGTGTCCCTGTCCATGAGATGATTAGTGAGCAATCACTGAAAAATCGACGTGACTTCATCAATAACTTCGAGGGCATTGTAGCCCGCACGAACTGATCCCATGAATATTTCCAATCGATCCGCAAGGCCTTTAAGGTCACACAGTCCTCGAGTGGTGAAACCTCCAGATGCAAGCACCCCAAGGCCGCTTCCTTTCTCTTCCTGCTCGTCAATTCGCGTCAGTAATTCTTCTTCTTCTTCTTCTTCTTCTTCTTCTTCCTGTCTGCGTGCATATGTTTGAATTTCTTCCGCAACCTTTGCAAGTAACTTTATGAGGAGTGGTGTTATACGTCTATGTTTGGGTTATCGCTTCGGTGCAGATTTGGTTAATCATTTCCCTCTTGGGTTGTTGACCAGGACGTTTAGATTTTTATTCCATTCTTCTACTTGTTTCTTTATCCACTCGTCTTGTTCTTCCTGTGAGCGAAATTGAGTGACATTTTATTTCATTAGTCACTTCTTAAATTGTTCTTGTGCAGATGAAGATGTTAGTTCCTGTTCAATTTCTTCTTCTGTATGTTCAGGAATTGGCTGAGGAGTAATACGAACCCCAGAACTTTGGTCTGGCAATTCTTGTTGAGATTGTAGGATTTTTAAAACTCGCCTGGCGAGATATTTCGTTCAAAACTGAGGCGGTGTTGGCGACTCTGACTTGAAGTCGGGTGGTACTTCTGGTATTATAGCAATGCCTCTCTCACGTCTTCGCTAAGTGCCTGCAACCTTTGGCGAGGATATCCTGGACCTCTCCAAGTTGTTTGACTTTTTGTTTGACCTCCTCGATCGCCTCTGCAGTTGCTTGTAGCTTTCTTGATAACCTTGGTCCCTCTGGCTATTTTAAGAACGGGACCCACGGGTACATCGGTTCCCGTGAGTGCTGCACTTGTTGCACGGTTGTTTTGGTGGTCTTAGCAATTTTTTAGGTAGGGGCAAATGTTTGTTCAAACCCCGATGTGAGATCATCTCGCGCAGTCTGTCGCGAGTGTAGCCTTGTTTTTGACATTTTTGCGGCTTCAATTACTTTATGAATTAGTTCTTGCTGTTGGTCAGAGGCTTAACGGAGTCGTCTTTCGTACGATTATATGGTATCTTTTATGTTTTAATGAATCTTTGTTAAATTGATGCTACCGCGTGTGAGGTGTTCTTGTCCAGACCCGTACGTGGCCCACCATTAATCAAATCCGCGTAAACGTGTCATGATATTCATCCCACGTGTTGTCATTGACACACCAAGTCTAAAGGATATTTCGTCAATGCCACAAAATATCATCAGCATGTTACAGTTGTCACAAATCACTTTTGGCACATGGGCCTATCGTTGAGTCAGATAAATCACCTCCTTGTTTTGGTGTCGGCCATGTCAAAACATTTGTGCGGGATTCACTTTATTCAAGAGCATAATATCGTCGTACACCACCAGATTGTTTTTGTTGACATCGAAATCATCAATGGAAGTGGCTTCGTCAATGGTAGAAAAGAAATCGATCGAAGTTTTGTTGCCGCTTATTAACTCTTTTGATCATCTTTTAAACATTATAACATAATCATCGACCGACGGTGCAATCACGTACAACCGATTTTCCGGGTAACCATCGTAAAGCCATATTCAACAACAGTCGTGTTTTAACGGATCCAGCAGAGCCAATGATGAGTGCCCGAACTGAGTTTGGAAAACGGTGACATCGCCGAGCATAGCAGGTTCAGGTGCTGCTTGTGCGGAGAAACCGATGAAGTTGAAAGTGGAGTTGCTGCTCTTTTTACCTTCGGAAGCATCTGCGAATTTTCTTTTGCGTTATGCCATTGAATAACATGTTTTCATATTGCGCGATATGTCGTGCCAAAACATGTACCAGAAATCCAAATTGAGTTCAGACACGTAATGGACAAGGACTGGTTACGGAAACTTGTGTTCGATGTGGAGGAAATAAGTTCACTTTTGCAGGGTTCAGTTTTAAAAACAAATTGTCTCCGGCGGCGGTGTTATCGCGCTGTATTAATAAAGTTACCAGGGACACCGTGGTGTAAATATCCCGGCGAATTACTGTGGACCTGGTACGCGCCTGGATCTGCGACTCGATTCTCACAACCAGGCAACTCCCGGCGAAGCACCTATCAATAATGTTGATGCTGCGTGTTACCGACATGACCTTGCTTATAAAGCATACAATGATATCCATTTCATCAACTTGCTTAAGAGGATTTGATCCATGACTTGAATGACATTAATCCAACACTGGAAGAAAGAATCGCACGATGTGTTGTTAAAGGAGGAATGAAAGCCAAGATTGCATTGGGTGGTGGACAGAGTCCACTTGGAGGAAGACAAAAATAAACTATGTAAACAATGGACACAAAAATCCGCACATTATCCATGATATACTACAGTTTGCGTGGGTACTGGCGAAGTGAAGCCAGTGTGGAACAGTTAGCCAGTGCAGCCAATGTCACTCAAGGGATTGCCTGAACATGGTTAGCCAAACAAGCGCTGTGGCAAATCTATTTGCTCGTACCAAGAAAGAATTCACGGGGTTGGTTTGATGTCCAAACACCGAATGAGGTGCGTCAGGCTGATTTGTTATTTCTTCCATACGATCGAATCAGTGATCGACAATGCCGATTGCGCACCTACAAATACGCGCTCACCATTGTCAATGTGGTCAGCCGATACAAAGAAGCAGAGCCGTATTCGTTCAAAGATTCCGAAAATGTAGCAGATTCACTAGAGCAAATTTATGCAATAAGCTCACTCACATGGCCACGATTTTGTTACAAGTGGATCCTGACAAAGAATTTCTCGGATCTGTGGTTCCAATGTTAACCAAACATCATGTGCGAGTACTTGTTGGCCATGTCCGTGGAACGGTTATTCCGTCATTATTACGCACAAGCATTATTGATGAGGCCAGAGCGGTCTCAGGAATAGGTAGCACTACTTGCAATTGACATAGCAGTCTTGAAAAATGAAGCCACACACACGACGGGTTTAAAACCAACCAATGCGATTCGTCAAAGGACCGTCAAGGTTACTAAGAAAAATACTTCACAGCCAGCACCGTTAAAATCGCTCGGAGACGTGCTTGTTCGGTGTTTGTATGCGCCTTGAGAGTTGGAAGGTGGGCAACAACGTCGAGTTACTGACCCGCTATAGTCTGTGGACGTGTTTGCCATTTCGGAACGGATTGATACTCCAAGTCAACCAGCCCATTACCAATTAGGACCGTCACCGAGAGAACCAATACCTCCCAGCCGTGCATTTGTGCGTGAGGAATTACAAGTAGTTCAAGCAAATAAAGAATTGTCAGCAGGATTTGTGTTGACACATCAGTCACCAGTAACGATCGCAATAGCGCGATGGCCAAAGTGGTGATGCATTCGTGGAGTACCCATCGCATGGTATCCAGCGGAAAAAACTCGACTTGATGCATCGGTTTACGTCCATGCGATGGTTTCTTCGATCGGATCATATTTGCCTTGTGTGCGATATCACGACGGTCTCGAACACATTCCAGGTACAGTTCGTGTTTGAGATCTTTCTGTACAACCATTCGTGGAACACATTTGGCTTTTTATGTTTTTGGGTCCGAACATAATCGAGTAAATTCTGGGTCGCAGTCCCACATACTTTTTGATCGGTTTACCCGAGCATTCGTCTTTGAACTTACCAACCACCGTTTTGTTGGCTTTACTAAACAACGAATAATCTTTAGGATTTTCGCTGGTATCAAAGTAGTTGGACAAACAAAGAGGCATTGTCGGTGTACAGCATCTTGACCCGATCATGTTAAAACGGTTTGATCTTGTCATAGTAAAACTCGTTCATGAGCACCTTCGAGAAGTCCATCACTGACGATACCACATGGACTGGTCTTGTCAGTTTGAGGTTTGGTGTTTACTGTGAGCAGCATCAAGTCCACCAAAAAAGACCGGGTTTTTCTAAATCCGTCCTGCTCGATATTTCATGGACAACATAGACGCGAATTCGTTGCGCAGATTTTCCATGGTTGTCCCAAACACGGCATTGTTCATGAGCTTGAAAAAGTCCTTGTCAAATTCATGGGTGGTCTTTGTGCGTATTCGTCTGAATGTACGGAGCCATCCAAGCTTGCTGATGAAATTTGAGCACGCGATGGATCATGGTGACATGCATACCCAGTTGCAAATACAACTGCAGATTTCACACGTGCAGTAGATAGCTGTTTGGTCTTGAAACTCTTTGTGTAGATCAATGCGCAGGATTGATCCACTGGAATCCATCCACTGGCAACGGCTGCATCATTATCCATTCGTACAAATTATTTTAATAGAGATACATGATGTAATGTTGGGGTCGGCGGGATTGTATCCGGACACGTTAGTGTTGTTGACACAAGCGTATCTGTAACTTCACATGGATATTCCGCCACAAAGCGATCGCTTGATAAACAGATGCTGATCAATGTCCGTGAGCAATTCCACCTCCATTTTGGACTTAGACAACACTGCATCCCATATTGTACCCAGTAGCAAAAAGTAATGGGCGGGATCGAGCTTGTACATGTGCATGGCGGTGTCACGAAATGCTTCAAACACGTCGGCGATCAACAACAGGTCTGAACGTAGATACAAAATGTGATAGTCACCGAGGTTTCTGCATTCGAACGCATACCAAACTTTCCTTGCATGCTTGTAGTCATTCGAGGAAATACCGCCACGTGACAATGAGGAATAAATTTGCTTCAGCCATTCATGTGCTCGTACTAATACACGCCTTTTCTCATGACCAGGTCCATATTGGTGATTTTTAACTTCTCCAATTACGAAATCATAAACTGGATCGAATCGATGAACTGCACTTGTTCCAGTCGAAACGCGATATATTTTTCCATGCTGTTGGGGATCACGCTAGTCGGTGAGTCGAATGCCGTGACTACTGCTTGCATGATCAAGTGGCCATCGTACCCATATAGGTTATGAAACACTACAGGAATTTTGTTGTTTTCTTAAGGTAATTTCTCAGCTGCACATTACAAGCGTTGTGTGTGGCACCTCTGTACACGCCAGTGATATGACGCTGATCACGGACTTTGGAACCAGGACTATTACTTTCATCGTTGCACAGGCTTTGCTCTTTGCCAGTGGACGGACTTTGCTCTTTGTCAGTGAAAGCTTTATCACAAATCTAGCGGTGAGTGGTTGTAGCAAACTCACGGATGTTATCACCCGTCATAACCATGCGTGCTGGTGAATCAAGCTACTGCCGAATCCATTTCTCTGTGACTTCGATGGATCTGAGGAAAACTTCCACTGTGCCTGGAATACCCTGAGCACGCTAAAGGACTGTGACTCTGTTTCTCCATTACATCGAACCACAAAATAACAAAACTCGCATGTAACTGTTGTATTTTTGCACGAATTTACTCAGCCACTTCAATAGCGATAGCAGAGGGGAGACGACGTTTTTGTTCTTCCTCAGCATGAGGACGGTTTAGTTTATGTGAGTCTACTATCACAAGGATGTCGGCTTTTCTCGAGCCACAGGGTACTCGGATATTGTGCTCGCGTGTAAATTGTCTTAGTTGTTTTACGGTTGTTGTTGCTGCTGCAGTGGCAAACGGTGGCAGTGGTGGTGGTAATAGTTGCGGATTCAGAGCAAAGATGGGTCTCAATAATTCAAGCAAATCTGCTTTTGTCACACGACTTGATATGTGCATACCATGCTGCCGCGTGAGGTGTCTTAGCTGTGGCATTGTATGCATGTCAATACTGAGGGGAGCGTGAAGCAATTAGGAAATTTTGTCGATGGTTTGTTTTTGTTTTGGTATTTTGTCAGGATCATTAACTGAGATTGCTTCGATCCTGGCGATTATTCCATCTATTTCGTTTGTTTTGGTGTGTGTTTGTGTTTAGGCAGCCACTGGCGTCTGTGGTTTTAATTTTTGCCTGCGCAATTTTTATTACTCACGAACAGATACAAAAGGCTGGCAACGTTGATTATGTAATTTGACTCCGATGCCACATTTCGTGTACGGTCGTGCCCCCAAGCCTTCAGGTAATATTTGCGTGTGTACTCTACAATACTCGTAATGGCATGGTCTGCCACAGGGTTCGTATTTTTCAAGGCAGGTTTCTTTGCATTTGTTACGTCCCCATACAATTGGGCTTCTGCGTTCCAATGCCATCTAGTTTCCTATTTACATACGTGCAAGCGTTTATCGAATTGACAAAAACACGGCTATGTTTTCTGTTAGCAGCTCTCCCACTCGTACGTAGAGTAAAACATTTTTCAGAAAGATATCCGCTTCAATAAGCGCAAATGAGTCGTCATCGAGTACGACAGCAACGTCGCACGTACCCAACAAAGTATAACCTCTCCTCGCGAATTTAATCCACGTTTTTGGTTCGTTCGTGTTCGATTAGATCGTCTAGAAATTTTCTTATATACTCACCCTGCCTCTAGTTTGCTTCCTGGTAATGTGTTCTGTAAAATAAATTGTGTTGGGACGTCATTCTTATACTTATGACTCCGAACATTTGTGTTTAATTAGCCTGTTCTGAAACATTGTCGTCACTGACCACATTAAACACGTTACTCGCTTCAGATACAGTGGGCGAGTTATCATTTTTCTTTTGAGGGGTACTCTTTCATTCACAATATTCTGCAGTTTCTTTTTAGTTTTGTTTGCCTCAAAAATCTACCCTAGTTTGATTTGTTCTATTTCTTAGGTCACTGCCAGATTCACCAACTTATGTGTCCTGAGTTTGTTTCGGAGAATTCGTACAACATATTCTGCGCTTCTTTACTGAACGTGTATGACGCATTCAAACAATACAGCGGTCTCAATTTGTCGGTCATATTCTTGAGATTTCATTCATTTGGAAAAGGCACGCCTTCGTTCGTAACCTCCATAAACTCTTTCAGTATATGCTGCGAATCAATAGTCTCTGTGCTACTCGACATTTTCATATAAACAGCCGCTGTTATTTGCTTTAATATAAGAATATTCACAACTTAACTACATTTTATCCGTACATATACCAATACTTATAGAGGCTATAACACACTCTATGATAACATCAAAACACAGCAGAGACAGCTATAGGCACAATAATAAATGAACGAATGTTCTATATAGGCTTGGCAGCATGTCTGTATCAATCGGTTAATGCCTGTTTGAGTTTCTCTCTGTCTCTCTCTGTCTCTGTCTCTCTCTCTCTCTCTCTGCAGGAGTTTCGTTTCTACAATCCCTGCAGACTACGGTAGCACTGTAGAGTAGTACTAAAGGACGGTATTTTGCCTTACTGTCGGCATTGCAATCCTGTCGTCCGGAGGAGACTCCTCCCACCATGGCTATAGCAATCGAGTCATGTGTCTGCTTGCCCGTGCGCACGATCAAAATTCAAAAGTGAACCACAAATAACGCTCACGTCGGGGCTAAATGGTCATGGTGGGTAGAGGTGAGGACTGGTGGAACGGCCGACAAAGTGAACCAGTAAGGCAAAAACACCCAGTTTTCGTACTACTCATTTCCTATATTATTTTAAAGAAATTCGTTGATGCCGACAGAAGCACATAGGCCAGTAAAGTTAAAAATTTGATATTTTATCAAGGTTTGTTTATGCATGGAGAGCACAAGAAAAATATGACTGAAATTCTTTTCTACGTCTATTTGATTCCTCATTACAGATCTGGTAAAGTAAGATAGGCGATTCTACAAAAATGTTTATTATGATCAGTAGAAGTCGTTATTGTAAAAGTGAGAAATATTTAACGTTAGCTCTTTATCTCACTTTCAGAAAAAAAACATTTGCATTTTTGATGCTCTAATAATGATTGAATAACTGAAAGAGGAAGATGCGCTGTAATTGAAAATAGATCAGAGCTGTCAAGTTTTGTCTAAAAGAAAATATCAGATGTGTAGAAGATGAGTAGCATTTTGTATGCACATGTGCTTCTTATACCAATTTAATATTGATGAATGTACAAATCCAATGTCTAGTCAGAAAATAAGTCTAATTACAAGTCTTTCAAAGTTTTTTGTTTTTTGTTTTTTTGCTAAGAGGTTTGCTGTTTAAAGGTCTCAATATAAACAGCTAGATAAGTGTATTTTGCAATACTATTTATGGCACAGTATATCAAACTATGATATGTTTTGTAATAATGACCAGAGGCCTAAAGTACAGAATAAAGATTCTGTTTTTATCCGTTCTTAACATATTGTAATCAGAACCCAGTATTACAATAAACATTTATATAACAGTTAGTCGGCCTAATGCACAGTCTCAGAAATGGTATGATATATTGTTAATCATGTTTAAGTAATTCAATCATCCAAAAAATTAGTTTAATCCAGTACTTTCAGTAGACATGAATTAATTGGACTGCTGACTTAAGACAGTATTTCATATTTTATTTTTTTACCATGTATGTAACTTCCAACACGTGTATTAGTGTCATGCCGCTCTTTTTTTATTGGCTCTGCTCTATTGGGATTCAAGCAAATGCCATCTTTGTTGAACATGTATCAAGAGTTTAATCCCGCCATTGTTAAAGTTGCATTTCGGTGTCAGACCTTTCTTCTTTATACGAACGAAGGTATCTTCTACACTAATAGCATACATTTCTTGGGTGTGGCCAATACCACAATGTCATCACTAATTTTATTGCACCTCGATGTCCCTCTCAGTATATCCAGAATATGTTTTAAAATATCTCGGCAGCTGACGAGACTCAAAACTGTGTTGAGATTGTTATATTTTTTCCTTCTTTTGTTTCAGACTTAGGAGTAGTGTATTTCTTAGTGTGTACCACTGAAAAAACGGGGTGCATGTCCGGCAATGCAAATTAGTATCATAGCTCGTACATTATTCTTATGGCACATATGTACCAATACCGTTATCAGTAAACCAGGATTCAGATTTTCGATACTTTTGCGTGAGTCCAGTATGATATAATAAAGTAACAATGAGTTAATGAAAGGAAGGAAGTATGAAATTTTCAGTCATTTGTATCATAGGTACGTATTGGTACAACTTCATAACCTGCCCTAATAGAGTGACGGTAAACATACAATTGTCTGATTAGATCAGAAAGATTTGTATACAGTAGATACACTTTAAGTGTATCGTTTATTGTGATCTTTTTACCATCATTAGTGTCCTTCGTCATAGTCCGACCCCAACCCGGTTATCTTGTTACAGAGAGACCTGGGACACTTAAGATTAAAGGGGGAGGGAAGGCTTATAGATCTACACATAAAATCAGTCCTTTATATGGTTTATACATTTTACAAGAGAATTATTCATTCGACAAAACATGCGATTTGCAGAGCCGGTTCAGGTCAAGTTTTGGGAGTTGGGGTTGGCTTTCCAAAATTTCAAAAGGGCCCTGACACCAAAGCAAACGTCAGTGTGTCTATTTACTCAAAGTGTGCATAATACCCAATGAACTTGCTCAAGAATCAAACGATTGTCAAATTTTAAGTGACTGTACTTTTGTGTGCGTACGTTTTTATTGGAATGGTTTTGGCCGGCGGGTGGGGGTGGGGGTGGGGACCTAACAAACCTCCCTCCGGCCCTGCATTGTACGTTGCATATAGCTTGTGTTTGTAAAGTTTCTGAAAATAGACGATAACTAATTTAATCGCATATTATAGTCCCTACCGATTTACACTGGTAGAAGTGGTTTCGGTTTAACATTTGTTACTTCGTAACTCTTGCCGACACTAGAATGAAAATATCATTCTTTCTGTCTCTCTATGTACACATCTGTTTCTATATATGTACTGATTACGGATCCCTCATGAGTCCATGATTAGTTCTTAAAATTCGTCAGCTCAGGACGGTTATGTAGGAACATTCCCACTAATTCATGTGCAAACGGCCACCACGTGACAGTCTTACGGCCATTTGTTCTTATTGTAATGCCAACATAACCTTCTGAGCAATATTTCCACATTTTGCCGTATATTTTTCAACAACTCCGCCTATTATATTCATGTTTGCCATATATGTCCTTCATTGATTTCAAAGACTTTGAATGTCCTTTATTATGCCGTGTTTTGTGTGAGATGATACATATTGTGAACGCAAAGTTAAAAATTTTCTATGTACTTCATTTGCTCCTTTCCAGTTTTCAAAGTGGCTACCTGGTGTGTAAATTAATTTATTTTAAAACATCTTCAAGTTTGATATACATGAAAAGTATTTGATTTTTTTAGTCTTGTAATATCTCTACAGTGAAATAAATGTTCAAGTGTACATATATAGGTATCCACACTTAAATGTACGTATAAGGGGTCGTTCTTTAAAATTTTGTATATGAATTAGACGTCCCTCTTTTTAGCACGGAAAAGCCCTACCTGACCTGAGATATGAAATGCATATTTAAGACTAGAAGTTATCCCGTTTGTTTAGAATCATACACCTTACTGTTCCCTCCTTTCAGTCAAACCTTTATTGCAATTGGTAATGCTATAAATATTCCAGCTTAGGTTGGAACACAGGTTTTCATGAAAATGCTCAATCCTTGACTTTGAAATCTTGTACGAATGGATTAAATATACTATTCATCAGTTTTAATTGAAACATTTGGACAGTCCATCTCATGCCAATTTCTTCTTCACTTTCTCACTATCCGTTTGTTGTATTTATACATTGATTAATAAAATTTGCATGTTGTTCATTTGTTCATTCTTGATCCCGACGTTACTGAACATGAGTAGTATAGTAAAATGGGGGCTCTGGACAAAGTTCAGAAAATAACCATGGTTTTTATGGACCATGGAGGTTCTACGGCAGGTTTATGAAACCAATGAAATTTTATGCCACAGGGGTTTCTAGACCAAGTTTATGAGAATCTTGTGTTTGTATCAATTTTATGAATCCCAAGGTGTTTCTGGATCAAACCCAGAAGAGATGACGTCATAGTGATGTGTTTACATCATAGGACCTAACCGCTGACTAATGTTTTTATGTCCAAACGCCATCGTCGAAAACCCATCTGAGCAGTATTTTTTATCGTCGAAGGAGCATAAGCCATTTTTGTTAATCAGCAACGTGGAGATTTTTTGTCTGTCAGATATGAATGTTCTCATTGTGTAATATTTGAGACCACCATCCAGGGCCCCACTGTAATGATCGATCGTAGCAATTTTATTGATAACAGCTTTTTTTAAAATTCTTTTTAAAGAAATTCCTTTTGCCTTCTTTTTCACCGAAACAGTGTCTAGCTTGAAACAGTACATTTTGAGCACAGATAGATAAACTCTGCAATGGGAATTCCGTTAACTCGTCGTTGAACTTTTCTATAACCTTTTATTGTCGGCGCAGTAAAACGGACTATCCCGTGGGTAACCGCTTAAATCCACAAGCTCTTTCTTGTCGAACATATTCTGATAAAGATCCTCCGTCTGAACCTCGTAGACGAGCGAATCAGTGTCTGCCATGAGAAGACTAGTGCGATCACCGTACCACGACTTGATGAAACCATAATGGAAATCCAGCATAATCATTTTGGAGAGATTGAGTATGACTGCGCCAACGTACACTCTTTTATTGAGTTCTAGATTTGTTTTTCTGGACTCGACGGCTACTAAATTTTCGTCAAAGATTTTCATGTGGATAAAAGCAACTGACGTAGCAAGTTTATCACAGCGGCAAACATAGTTGACGGTTTCAATTCTTTTTCGCTTTCTGATGTTTTCCATGGTCTTTCCGAATACGCTGTTGTTCGTGAGCTTGAAGAAATCATTTTCGAAGTCTGTGGTGGCCATGGCGCGCTGCTGCGTGTTGAAATCAATATAATGACGCATCCACGGTGCCTGATTAAACTTTAAAGCGCGATGAACCCTGTCCAGCACCAGCTCGTGCTTTAGAGCCTGGTCAAGCAGACGATGATGTAAGATGTACTTGCTCTTGTTCATGAGATTTGGCATGAGTTTTTGTTTGGTGTCTTCCACACCGAATAGCATCTCATTGGAGACCAGAATTTTTTTTTTTTTTTTTTTTTTTTTAGCGCAGAACAGATAATCGTTGAGGAGCTCGTGCAGGTGTTCGGGATAGATCAAGTCAACCTCGACGAAATAACCCACGTCGTCGACGTAACAGGCTGAACGATCCTGCAGAAACTGTTCTGCGGTGATCCAGTGAAAACCGCCCACGGGAAATGGCTGAGATATGGCCCAGATCTACAGATTGTTTGTGCCAGATAAGCGATGTAAACGGGCGGCTTAGTAGGATCATAGCTGGAGAGGTATTTGTTGTTGGCCACGGCGTGTTTTTGCTGATGACGGAGATTCCGCCTCGTACCATCTGCTCGGTAATCAAAAACATGTCCGGGTCTGTGAAGAGTTTTAATTGCGCTCCACTCGTCTTCAGAAGTGCATCCAATGCCAACCCTGGCAATTTAAAGTATCAGAGCGGGTCCAGCTGATAATAGTTTTGGCATGTTTCTCTGAAATTATGAAAAATATCAGCAAGTAACAGCGCGTCAGTTTTCAGATATACATCGTGGCAATGCCCAAAAGTCTGGCAACCAAATATTTGCCACACCGCCAGAGCTCTATCATACTTGTCATCGGTGGTACTTGATAAATTTAAGCTGGACTAAAACGCGTCTTTGTGAGGAAGAGAAGTTTCATCAAACCGTGACCAGCTATCGATGTACTCGTAAGGATACACTCCATTTTGCTCAGCAAACTTATTATTTCCGGATCGGTCTCATCGAGATGACGAATAACAGGACAATTTTTGGCCAGTTCGTCCAGTGGAGCTGACATAAACTGGAAGCTGTTTATGAACCTGAAGGGCCCAACAGAGAACGACATGTACTTTTCAAATTATTCGGGATGCAGTTAATTTTAGTTTCGACGGATTTGAAAAGTTCTCTGATCCGATGATGGATCAATGCCACCATGATAAAGTATCCTTGTAGATTACGCACTATCGCTGGAAGGAAGGCTGTATCCTAGAAACTGAAGTTGCATTGGACATGGGCGATAACGCCCAGTCACATGACAGTGGTCCCTAACTTTTATATCATGTGGTTTGAAATAATCTTCGCAGATATGACAACAATCCGCTGATTCGTGTTGCCGTTGCTGTTTGGGCGTGAGCGGAATTATCGGAGCTCGATTTTTTCTGATGTGGGTGATGTGATGGTACTCCCACGCGAGCTGCTCAAAGAACTAGACAACGCAATCAGAACCGATCGTGCATGGCAAGTGTTGCTGCTACACCTTTGTGAAAGATCGATCGGGGTCAGGATGAGGCCGCTCCTCTTGTACGAAGTTTACCTGTCAGCAGATCCAGGGCGAAGTTACCTGCGTGGTTTGTATCTCCGCTGTCGGTATAACACCATGTCGTTTGAAACAAAATTACCAGTTAGCGTCAGTGCGAGGAAGCGCTCAGAAAATGTATCGAGCAACGGGCGGCATAACATCAAAAGGTCATCGAGGATAAAGTGGGTCAGCAGGCGTTTCAGCGCGATTTCGGCTAGGAACTGTTTAAACCATTGTTAACTAAGATGGATGAAACGAAAACAGCACATGATGTGAAACAGGACCAGCTTTTGGATACCTTCAAGGCAAGGCAGCAGTGTTAGCAAATAATGCTTGATCAGTTAGTGGAAAGAGATGGTTCTGTTCCCGAGAAAGATGTGGTTAAGCTCATCAGCAGAGCTGAAGCACAACAGCAGGACATAGAAAAAAAATAAAGCTTAAAAGAAAACGTTCCCAGAGCTAAAGAAAGAGGAGGAAGAAACTTAAGCCAGGTTATCTTCTAAAGAAGAGGAAAGATTAATTCTGGATAGGTTAAAATAACTGGGAAAAGAGACAGAAAAGCCTCAAACCATCCTAGAAGGGATGCGGAAAAAGGAACAAGAAACAAGCCGTCGATTGAATGAGCAAATTATACGTGATGCAGTGCAAAAGAGGCTGACTGCAGAAATGCATTATTTACCCGATGATTCATCTCAGTTGTAGTTAGAAGATTTAGTTGATAAAAAAGTGCTAGCTATTGAAAACTTTTAAAATCTTTAAGATGATTACTTTAATACTTTGGCGGTGTGTTACACGTTAACTAGAGTGAACAACGGTTACGGCAAAATTATTTGCAAACATGCCAGATAGCGAAAGAACAGAGCAGATGAACGACAGGCTCAACAAGTTAAAAAAAATTAAACAAGGAACTGCACGATATCGTGGAAAAAACGAAAAGATTACAGATCTGGTTAATTTCTACCAGTCACTCAAGCAGGTCGTTATGTGGGCAGACTAGGGAGATTAAAATCGTGCTTTATGAAAAAAGAGGAGGACTTCAATTCCCCTTGTCCCTCAATTCCTTTTTCACTTTTAACATGGAAGTCCCTTTTGTCCCCCATTTTCCCGCGGTAGATACTAATGTAACATATGCTTTGTTTGTTTCTTTCTCAATAATCTATTGTTCCTTTCCTCATAACTGTCTGCTGTTTGAACATTTTCGTCAACAAAGCCAGGAACCTGTCTCAACCATATTAATAAAAGCCGATAGAGCAATTTTGGTCTTTACTAATACACTCACATAACTAAAGCGAATTTTCCATTATTCTGAAAAACGCAGTAAATTGCGTATATGTAATCGATCTTCACAGAACACACCAGTATATAATAATTCTCAGCATATATTTGTTAATTACAAGGACAATGGTACTAATGCTTGTTCAAGTTAGGACTGATAATAAAGTCTGTAATGACTTTGCATGATTTTGTCTGCAATTTCATGACACTGTGTACCTGTGTGAAAATGGCCATTTTTGTCGATAATTTATCGGACATATATTTAAAATATAATAAACATTTTAGTTCCGACGGATTTTTAGAGTTCTCTGACCCGAGGATGGATCAATGCCGCCATGATAAAGTTATTATTTTGTCAGGCTTTGTGTGCCTTTGTTACGCTTTGTCAAACATCGACACAATTGTTGAGTCTGTCAGCTTATGTTTGGTAACTTCAATAGAACGTACTTAGAAATATGGCTTTTTATTTCAGTAGTTTATCCAATTAATACATAAAAATGCAAAGCATTTCAAATATGATTTTGTCTGACTTTGTTATTATCCAAATTAATTTATCGCCCAATCCGCGGTCTATTAATGAAATATATGCATAGCCCTATGCTTTCAGTTTGGTTGATTTATTCATCAAACTGATATTGCAACATTAATCTAGTTTTCTAATATGACTCTTTTTGGCTCTGTGTTCCTTTATTATGTTGTGTCGAATATAAACATAAGTAGATAAAAAAAAGTTGATAACTCTTTATAAGATATATCGAAAGATTGCATTTTCTGTCGATAATCAGTCAAATGAACAATAAAATAATGACAAACATTTAAAATATGATCTTGTCATACTTTATCCATACTTTATCAATGTTCGATCATTATGTTGAAAACTAGTCTTTCGGTTTGGTTAATTTATTCATCAATATAATTAGTAATATAAATACACTTTTTTAATTTGACTTTGCATGGCTTTATGAGGTTTTTTGTGGTTTGCAAAGCTTTGTATGGCTTTGTCGGGCTTTGTCAAGCTCCGTGTGGCTTTGTCAGGCTTAATAGTATTTAGCAGGACTGTATATTTATGTCGAGGCAGTATCCAACCTTCTCTGGTCTTAGGCAACTGACCTATTAGCGTGTGAAAATCCAAAGCAGCACCAAGTATTTGGTGTTGTTTACATGAATAAGCAATTTCCTACAACGAAGTTTCGCTCCCGATAAACATATTACTCAACATTATCACAGCTTCATGTGCGTAAAACATGTTATATAATAACTAACAATGAACAGGATGCAAGACATGTCGTATAACTACTATCCGTAAGACACGTCATGATATAACTAAAAGCAAGACCTGTCATATAATTCTTAACCGCAAGATGCGTCAGAACTACTATCCGCAAGACATATCATGTAACTAACTGCAAGTATTGTTGCCTACTTAAGTATCAACACATATTGGTTGTGGTTTGTCCAAGAAGCCTCCCCCTTTCTTTTTTTTTAAAACCAAACCTAGACTTCTTTCTACCGCAAATAGCCCATGTTGATTTTATAATTGTTTTACCTGTTTTAGTAGTTGCCATTTCTTCACCTAGGTTTTCTGTTGTAGCTTAGCAAGGTAGACTCCATGGTAACATATTATACCAGGCGTTTACATTAAATTTTAACTCAAGGATTATATCTCATGGAATTTTGTTCGGATTTTGAGTAAACAAAGTGTACACAATAATAACTACATGCGCTGCTGGTAATGTATTTGTATCTGAATAGAATTATATACACAACCATTGTTAGCAGATGTTTTAATACATTTTACAATATCATCTTATGGTGGTAATCCAGAGGAGTCGAACAAAGTAGTCTATCATCTGAGGTAGGATCATTATAAACTACAACCTAACGTGTCTCATTACCATCAAAATAATCGATGACAGAACTCTCATCAGCCTTTATTTTGCTGGCAGTTTATCCTTTAAAAATGCACCCCTAACGTTCTTTTTGTTTTACTGATGACTCAATTTTTTATATCAAAATTACTTAACCGTGCTGCAAAGTTACTTAAATGATGTATCTGGCGGCTGCGCGATAGTTGTTGAGGTTAGAGAGCAGAGACAATTAAATATTACTTAACGGCGCGTCCCTGGCAGTTGAAGTCCACATCCGTTTGTTGTACCTGGTAGTTGGAGACCTTTTCCACCTATTATCCCCAGCAGCTGGAGACATCGTTCCCGCCCCACCCCCTTTATCACACCAACGCCAATTCGTTAACCTACAAGACCTGGCAGTACCAGCT
This sequence comes from Megalonaias nervosa, assembly GCA_016617855.1. Classification (NCBI taxonomy): domain Eukaryota; kingdom Metazoa; phylum Mollusca; class Bivalvia; order Unionida; family Unionidae; genus Megalonaias; species Megalonaias nervosa. Next base: position 60,916 of record JAECUM010007740.1, on the reverse strand, counting down.
ACACCGGCAAGCAAAGGTCTTATACAACCTAAGAATCTGGATAACTGTCTTGCGCTAAAATTTAACGTAATACCTTTGTGGCAGCTTTATTTTATTTTTCAAATTTTATCAGCTTGTCGTTTTGTTAACATTAGATTATCGGAGCCTGTTAATTGAGCTACTTTTAATTTGATTGCAGCACTGCTGTGTTTTCTCCGAGATTGGCTCATAGATAAACTTACTGGCTGAGATGACATATTATACTATACTGTTACATCTAGGGGATTTAAACTTAAGTAACAGAACAAGGTATAAAGCCCAACAAGCAATAAAGTTTGCAAAAATATAAATTTATTTATATAAAATATAAAAGCAAACATAGTGAAAGAATTAAAATTAACTTACAGTATATGAATTCCTAGTGTAATCTTAAAATCACGAAAATGTACTATCATGTTCTCACTAATCCGGAAACTGTAAGTTAATGGCTTATATAGAGCTTGTGTGCTATTATTGATAACACTACTGAATTCAACAGAATTGTTAATCCCAATGTAATCTGCTTCAATGTAATCTCATGAATGTAGACTATCAATAAAGTAATGGAAAGTTCACACAATCTGAGAGAAATTAGTTAGATATTCATATCCTTGAATAGTAGTATAATAATTCAAAAATATTGATTGTTTGAAATCACTTAAATATTCTCTCTGCTAATCAAACGAACAATATTATCAATGAATCACACGTTCCCCACCCCCCCTTCTCAAGACAAGAAGAATACACGTAATGTGTACACCTTATATAGTCTTCTTTTTGTGTTTTAATTCAAACATCTCAGACTCAGAACAATCTACTCTTACTATTTCAAAATAATTCAAACAGTCGTAAACAAAAAACAGTCGTATTCTGACCTTCAAATTTTATTTAACCAATCAAATGCTAGAGTTCGCGTATCGGGTCAATTACACTTTAATTTCCCACGCAGATGCACACGACCTGCAATCACGGTGTACATAATTAGCAGGATCTGCTCCGTTTAGTATTATGGAGTGTTTTACACCACAAAACACTGTTGTAATATCTCTGCAAAAGCCAAAGATACTGCTTGGCGGCAGAAATATACGGATCTCTCTTTCTAGCACCCGTTAACGCTCTTCGCGCAGCAAACCCATGTTATACGTAGCATTTTCAGCAGATACAAATTTGGATTTAAAATTACCTATGTTGAGTGCAGCAGCATCACCTACACAACCAACTGGAAGAATATCTGCGTTAGCGGCAAACGCAGATCTATTCACTATACCAGTACCAGTGTCTTTAAATCAAAACATGTTTGCGGCTATACGTTTTCTGTAATAATCGATAAAGGATATCAGGTTACTCATGGTACCAGGCTGAGGTAAATGGTCGCTTATGCTTTCAACTACCTGGTTGTTCGGTTGGTAAGCTGCTGATCTAAACAAAATCGAACCCTTGTTTGTTATATTAGCATATCAGCGTAATTTTCTGGTGGATTAGCATCTGTCTGTTCCTTATCACGTACCTCCGAAAAACGCCTTTTTTTCAGGCAAGAGGTAAATGTCTCCGTCCCTATTTTCTAATTTTCTCTATCGCTGAAACTAAGATTAGTAATATCATCCATTTGAGTGCCATCATATATATTTTTGTACACGGTTGTAAACTTGGTAAAGATTTTATACAACAGGAATATACTAAAATTCGACAGTAGCCAGCACCTCAGTTTAGCCTTTTTAATCTTTAGCATATCCTAATTCTTGACTGATCTGCACTTGGATAAGCTTTTGGTTGTACCATATAGTCTAGCTCTGACATTGATGTTTCACTCTGCTCTGGTAGTATTTTTGTCTCGGTATTATTAACGTGCATTTTACTTCTTTTGCTGGTACTATTTCAACAATGCCTGTTTTTATAGGATCTTCACTTATCTTGTCCACTATATTTTTTCCTACAGCAATACCAGCAGCACTAGCAGTTCCTGTTGCAAAGGCTTTGCTGGAATCAAAGGCTATATGACTTACCTTAGTGGCTATACAGGGCAGTTTTTCAGCTGTATTAGAAACAGAAATAATAAAAAAAACCCCATTTTTTTTCGCTGGTTTTGTGGGCATGGTCTCGTATTATATAACAGTGCTTATACTAATTTTAGTTTCGTATTATATAACAGTGCTTATACTAATTTTAGTTTGTACATATAGACTACTTTAACATTGTGGTACAGACTAATTTTACTTAGTTGTAGACTTATTTACATTGTCTACTATGTAGATAATATGTTACGCGTTAATTGTTAAGGGCCACTGCAGATCCGGATTGAACTGTTAGTTCCATAGCAATTTCAAATATTTGATATCCGCTGGATAATAAATAAAAGGTGAAGGTCTAATGTGCAGTATAGATCCAGGTTTAACATTAACTGGAAAAGAATAAATAACGTAGCTACTCGACCCAGTAGAACTTAAGAATCCTTAAGCAATACCGCCGTTGATTTTGAAGCTGTTAATACTAGTGATATCCACAGTAGTATCACCATCATATACATCATTACTTTAAATTACTGCAGAGTTAAACTTAGAACTTGTTGAAGGCTGTTGGCTACAGCAAAATCGATGTTATCGCCTCCGTTTAAAGTTATTCTGGTGCGTCATGTAGCATAATCTGGTTCAGTTTTGATGCTGTTGTTAATATATACAAACTAGTTATTTAGATTCAACAACGTGGATTCTCCGGAGGGGCATCACGCATAACCTCATGGCAACTGAAAGATTACCAAGTTAACAGTAACACAGGAAAAATATTAACCCAAGGAACTGGTCTAATAAGAACAACTATTTAGATTATACAACTGCAATTACAACTGTCAAGCACAATACGTATAAGATTACATGTCTTACCGCGGCAACCACAAACACAGGCTTATCTTATTTTCAGCTTTTTGCACTCGATGATTTGATGTAAACTAGTAAAATAGTCATGCTCGAGACTGGATAGTAGCCAGCGAAATATATAAGCCGTTGTCTGATGACAACCACGAGGAGGATCCAGATGAAAATGATGATGCTGAAAAAAGTTATAGGCTTACTCGTACGTCCAAAATTACGGGTGCTAAACTAAAGCAAAATCAAAATCTGTTTTCAAATTTCACTTTGTGAGGTAATACTAAATTTAATTTCCGTTACAGAGATGAGAAGAGAAGAACTAGAATCAAATCTCGCGAGGCTTAGCACTGTTAATAAGTTTTGTGATGACAGGGAATCCGACACATTGTCACTATTTTTGCCGAGTTTAATTCAGAAACTGCACAAACTATGTTAGAAACAAAAATGATTAAGCGATGAAAAATGAAACATAAAGAAGACGCACATAAAAAGGTCACGATTATATGAGCAAGGTAGTAGGTGAAAAACGTATTCGAGGTAAGAAACAGCTCCACGATCAAATTGACAAGAATAAGTTTTCCAGAAGACTGGACTCAAATACAAGGATGTGGACGCTATCATGCAGGTGATGGCACTGGAAGACAGGCTAAAAGGTAGTAGTAGTAATAGTAGTAGTAGTAGTAGTAGTAGTAGTAGTAGTAATAGCGATGCGGTGGGTGATAATGCAGTACGACCGAGAAGTCGTGGACAGCCAGATGATGATAGCATGGTTAATGGTGATGATATCGCTGGGCCACCTGCTGCGGCCAGACCATCTCCAGATGAAATACAAGTGGAGGGATTTGTTGTTACAAAAAAGTGATGTGCAAATATTAGTCGAAGCCTTTTATCTAGTAAAAGCCCGGAGCCTTGCAAAGGTAGTATATACCAAAAAAAATCAAAAAATAAAAAAAAAAATCGCATTTCCCATCAACTTTCTAAGATCCTTTACCAGCCATCAAAGAACAAAATGTTATGCCGATCTTTTAGCTGAAATAAAAAAGATCAGCAAACACAATTTTCTAACACCTCAGTTGCGGATGAGGAGAGGCAAAACAACTGAATTATTTCAAATGAATTATTATTACGATCAAAACTGTTTATTGAAGAGAGAGCGGGGATCCTTAGTCTCTACCAAATAAATTTAATCTGATAGAACTGATAAACGAGCTACAGTTAGCGAATATTATGATGGAAGATCTATCTCCAGTGATAGTGTTGCGGTATGAAACATTTTAAGATAATAAGTATTCAAGCTAAACTTGGAACGAATGTGTTTGTATAATGATCTTGGGATCTTGAGCTTATTATACTCTGCTGTGAGCAATCCTGCTGATTCGAGTTCGTATGCAATTTTGTCGTAATCCGAAATGTATATGGACTTTACTTTGGCTATTCAACAAATCTTCTTCAATACGTTTTTCGCAAAGCGTGGTTTAGTGTTACTATTGAAGCCAGCATTATCTCTGCTTTGGATATATTATAATCTAATGGCAACATGACAGGATTAGCTTGATAAAAAGATTCAAATAACGAACTTAAACATTATTGTAATATTGTAGATTAATTTCTGGCGTAGGCAAGATTGTACCAACAAGTGTGGATCTTGGAAATAAATGTGTTTCTTCATAATAGTAAAACTTCATAGCCATGTGATGTACACCAAAATCTTTACCAGCTTTTGTTATTGATGTGTACTGTTGTTGCTATTTTGGTGGCTATTACTGACCTAGCAGAACCAAAGTTTTTTCTTCCATCACCACGACCAAGTTTACTGTTTACTTTCTGTGTAACAACCTCTTGGTTTATTAATCTGTTATCATCTCTAATGCTATTAATGTGGTTGTAAACTAACCTTGGCTGAATTAGTCCGCAAAAACATTCAAAACAAATCTATGTTGTGTTATGATTACATGTGTTATATTTGCTCGTTAAACTCCAATAAATGAGTAACCAGTGTTGATGGCATTTTTTCTGAGCAACTTTTTTGGTCATTTGCATCTGTCGTCTCCTTCCTCATTTGATTCATACGTTTCAAACGCGGGATGTGATCTCCATTCCATCTCTATATAAATGCATTATATTTCTATTTCTCTAAAAAGGAGTACTTTATCATTAACATTTACATTAGCACGTTCGATGGCAGCGGGGGACCTTATCTACAGGATGAAAATTAGTTGCGAACAATTTAGAGGAACAACAGATGTGAATATCCTGTGTTTATGTGGCAAAAACCATAGCACTTCGATAACTGAATCTGGCCAAGTATTATATTCGCAGAATAGAGCAAAATCAAATGGCAGGTGTTTCTTTAATACTCGTAGTAGCTCTGGCCCGGTAGACATACCATAATCTGTAAAATCATTATTATAACCAAATATGGCTATGATCCCTATTGCCAGTGGATCGTTAGTAAACCTACCAAAGTATCTACGGTGAAATCTTTTACCAAAGGACGGATTAAAGCACCATAGTTCTAAGCTACATTTGTGAAGCACAGCATCTATTACCAAACCAGATGACACCACTAGCCAGGATAATAATTGCAGATAATAGTAATTAGGTAATTTGTCTATTTGACGAACAAACATATCTTGTATACAGATGCCATGACCAGTAACCTTACCTTCTTAGTATTGTAATAAATCTAGGGTATGCGCCATTTGTATTTACGTTTCAATTTTACAGATTTATTAGATTTTACTTGTTTAATTATGGGAAGCTGGTGTTGGGGAACTACTACTTAACCCGAGTAATTAGCCAGTTTTTAGGGCAAACGTCACAGAGTACAGTATAGATGAGATTTTATGATGGTATGGTTTAGTTTCTTAGTTGAGTTCAGTTCAGAGCCGGATAGATGGGCATAAGCCAGTTAGTTTCTATTTAAATCTAAAGATGTTGATTATTTGCAGGGCCAGATGACCCATTAAGCACACTAAGAACATGCATAGTGCAACAGCCTAACAGGGGCTCCAGAAAAAAATTCAAATTAACTGTTGATGATAAAACTGAATGAACTATATATCACCATTACTTTGAGTATTTTTTGTGTTTTTGCCTTAAATGTTTTTATTTTTTTCTTTTAACATTTTGAAAGGGGGGGAGGGCACCATAATATTTTCAGTGCTTAGGGTCCTAGGAGGCCTTAATCCGGCACTGATTGGTTGTGCATTTCCATGTGAAATATTTGTGATAGAGACTTATATTTAACATCATAGAATAATTGAGAAAGGCTTGTTCCATTATCTGGAAACGCCTTTTATTGTTGCTATGAAGAAAAATGAGGCTCCAAATCGTGGTTTGACCGACCCAGGGATAGAGTAGGAAAACAGTTTCCAGTATTGGGTGTTTGAGTTGTATTTATATTTTCAGGGTGTGAAGTACTGACGATACGTTACGGAATCCTATCAAGAAGTCATGCAGTTGTGAAGTTGTGATGCAAATGTGAAGTCTGGATATTTTGTGGTCGTTGATTGATTAGAGGAAAAGTATTTATGTTCTTGAAACGTTATTAGAACCTCCAGTTTACAAAGACTGTTGTCTAGCAGTCCTTAGTAATAAGGAACTTGGAGCAGAACTCACGCGGGTGTTTCATTTGATCGGTAAAGAGACCCCTTGCATATAATAGTATTTTCTCAGCGGGGGTGGGGGATTGGGGCGACTAGGAATGAGAAACATCCTTAACTTTTCAGAAAGCAAGATTTCTTTACAGTTGGATGGTTAAAATAATGTCCGGGAAATGCTTAAAATAAGGAGCTTACGAGGGTCATGCCAATAGTGTACTTGTTTACGTCCCCTCCTTAAGCTACTACACCTCCCAACGATATTTTTCAATCCACCACTGAATATATTTTAAAATTTAAAAAATATTGATGCTGACTGACTCCATCTTTTGCAGAAGACAAGTTCCATATATTTAATTTCTTGGAATAATTTGCTTCTGTATAGTATTACATTGTACATTAAATAAATTCCCTATGCTGTTTTGGAACATATGACATTTTAGAAGAAAAAAAAAAACATGTTTAATGAGCTGCTAGATTCGGTTAACCAGTGTATACAAAGTTCAAGATGCCCGCATTTTATACTTCAAGCATGAAATGCATTTGAAAAATGCTAAATATTGCATTTTGTAAAAAAAAAAATAATTAAAAAATACCCCCCCCAACCCCCCCCCCACTCGTGCACCTAATTTTTTCTATTAACATAGGAAAATCGTCCAATTTTCCCTGAAGGTATTTAGCAGAGGGAAATATAAAACAGACAACCATACTATCAAATATAACTTACTGTGACCGTCAATAGTTTATGGCGGGACATAACAAGATGATTGTTACACCAAACCAACCAGGTATAAAAAAAAATCAATTAGGTAACTGAAAATATTAAGCCGTCACATTTTACTTATCATCAAAATAATAAAAATGTAAGATCTGTTGAAGAATCGCCCTTTATCCATAAATGGACCAAAAACTTTTATACTGCACTAAATAATGAAATAAATTATTCGGCACTTCTAAATTCATCTGCAGCTGATCATATTTTCTTTCAAAAAAGTGGAGTGGCACAATTTTCAAAAAAGTATTCCTGCTCTCTTATCCATAACAAAATACAGCATATTGTAATGTATATTTAATTATGTGATTAACATATGCGCATAATTGTAAGATATATTTTAGATAATGGAAATAACATGTTTACATAGCTAAATTTGTTCGTTATTGTAAGTTGTAAATAGAACGTTTAAATAGCACTGAGTTTTGAACATTCTGGGCATAGTCTTGTGTCCTATTATATTGGAATTTTCCATTGGAATGATTCGCCATCTAGGTCAAGTTAAATAAGCAATTCCTGTTCTACATCAGTCTGTGCGAATCCGTGATCAGGGTTTGTAGTTGTGTTGTTGACATCCGATATAATTCGAGAGGAATTATTTAAAATAATCATTGGAATTTCTTAAGTGCCCATAGACGTTTAGATTAATACATTAATATAGATTTTGTGAACTCATTTAAAAACATTCTGGATTGCATCATGTTGTTATATCATGACATTAAAGACTATTGGAATTCATTTGGGATATTCTATGCTTTTGGACTTGTGATAGGAGATTGAGAATTATTTGGGATTTAATTCAGAATACCGTAAGTGTCTCTCGAAATTTCACTTTATTTTGTAAAGAAATAAATAACTCGTTGCTTTTACTTAAATTGTTGCTTTCACTTCCTTCTCTTACATATTTAAGACCTAGGGAAGTAACAATATCTATATTAAAGCATATATTTAACTGCTTTAACACTTTGAACAATAGACACTTAAAATGTATTTTATTACAAATGCATCTAAGTCGGCCTCACTGTCCGTTTGGAACGGATTTCAATTTTGGTGTCAAACGTTGAGCTTATTCTATCATCAAACCTTTTCATTCGAAATTAATTCAGTAAATTTATATATCATTTTTGAGAGCTTATATGTGGCTTGGAGCTTCCAACAAGCCTCACGACTCGAATGTAGACAAATGTCCATGAACGTTGGAATGCATCTGCTAGAAATGTGCTTTATCTCCGACGACGTGTAAAGAGACAACATTTTCATTCGAGTTCTTTGCCGCCTTTTAGGCTTTTAGTCCCATTATTACATTGTATAATTGTAGTATACTCTACGCATGAATCGAGACAGATTGCCTTTTCAGATATTCCACTGCTTTCAAATGTTAATTTCGACGAATATGTTGTGGAGTTTGCTTGGATGCGAGTTCTTTGATAGTGAAGCATTTTAATAGTTTATAAAAGTTTAAAATAACCTCATCATACTGTCTAAGCGATGAGTAATTAATTGCAAGGTCGTTCTTTAAAAAGGTTGGAACTCTGGCTAGCCACTGTATTTCCAAAGCTTCTTGGTGATAGTAATGTACTTTTCTTCTGTCACCTTTTTGGAAAGAAAGTTTCCCATGACCTTCAAAAGAACTGTAAATTATGCGCCCTTCATCCTCAGAGGTGGATTTCTTAATTGTCCTAACCTGTTAAAAAGTTTTCTTTCTCAAGATTTTCGTTTGTAGAGGTAGCATTTTCTCTACGTATCGCTCTGCATCATCAAGGTGTCCTGCAGAATTATGAATGATTAATATATATATATATATATATATATATATATATATATATATATATATATATATATATATATATTGTTACGACCCTGTAGTTAAATTACATACGTGTTAAAATTTAAATTCTTCTAATTCTTTGTTTCATTTTTATTTTATTTTTATATCATTAAATGTAGTTATTTTTATTATGATGATTATGTTTGCATGGGTCTAATAGTTTGTTAGAAACATCGTATTTATTTAAAACGTAAATGTGAGTCGTGTAAGCACGATTTTTGTATGATAGTTTGTCGTTGCAAGTAAACAGTCAGGAAAAGCTGTGTAAATGATTGACTGTGACTACGTCATTACTAATTATACTTGTTTACGCTTTTGTAATGCCCAGGTGTGATTTCGAAATCACACGTGTGCTTCGTGCATGTGTACATGAAATGGCGTATTAGCTTGTTTTTAATGCTCAGCTACCTGTAAGAAATATTTAGTCGTAGTCAGTCATAGTTGAGAGTCACATCATAACATCTTGTAGAGTTTCTAAATACTTTAAGGAAAAGGTATTCTTGTGCTGGAAAGAGTTGTTCGTTCGTACGTATGAGGAACAACATATGTATTGTTAGTGGTGGTAGCTGTACCTCATCTACTTTCTAAATAATAATTATTTTCCCTGGAGAACAACCCTACTGGCTTTGGACAAAGACATTTGCTGAAATTATTTCTAAATTGGAGCAGAACAATACAAATTGTGATTCACAGTGAAAATTCTGGACATTTTGTGTTAGCCTTCGTCTGACGTCATCATCCGCCATCTTGGAACGGAACTGAGATTCAGACTATATCAAATTAGAACTGTTTATTCACAGGACTTATGTGTTTTCACAACTTTAGAACAAATTTTTGGATCTTCTTCGTAAATCGTAAGTCTTGTTTCATCTATTTACCTTTTCACCGTGTTTTCTAGGGAAATAAATTATTTTTGTTAAAATTTACAAAGCTTGTTGTAGTCACTCTTTCTTTGTGTTACTTTGAACGAGCCGATACGTAATAATATATATATAATCCCCAGATATTTTTCAGGAAGAAATCACATATCTGACCCAATTACCCATATAGCCCCATATAAATTTGTTTTCAGCATTGTCAGTATAAAATAAAGTGTGTATCTTTCAAAAGTTATGTATAGTCCTTTTTAATAAGGGTTGTTGTCTTTATTTGTTAAATGTAGTTCCGGTGAGCAAACAACGGATGCAATAACGTCTAACAAAGTAATCGATGGCCCGTGCTCTTTTGACAAGCTATCAGTGCGTGAATTGAAGGTTTACTTAAGAGGGAGAGGTGTACGTATATCATGGAATAAAGATGAAGCTAGCAAACGTGCTCAAGGACCTGTCAATTTAGGCACGCGTACACTACGTAAATTATAAATAGACGATTATGAGAATGAAAACAAAAACTTCATGCAGAAATTTTTTTTACGCCTCTTAGAAAATATTCTTCCACATCTGGTTGAATCTCGACTCATACATCTGAAAAAAGAAAAAAATATTCTATTAAAAATTTCGCTGGGATAAGTCATCGTGTTTTTTTCTGAGACCGGATTAAGTGGTTATTTTCATTAAAATTTTACTGGTACTGATTCAAAGATGTTATTTTTCGCTCGGTAAAATTTGTGTCCCACAAGGAGGCATACAGGAACTTTTTGGCACCAAATCCCAGGCCTAAGACCAAGGATGAAATGGTTGAAGCATGTATTATTTGTATTTTCAAACAATGTAATAAGGTTGTCTTTTTTAATTCGCAGTAAATAAAGTTTACCAATTTCCAACAGTTCAAAGAAAGTACACGGTCATACATTTCTATGGTCTTAAACTAAGTATGCGAAAACGAGCAAGCTCTTTTTTTGACAACTGAAACAAATAATTTATTTCCCAAGAATATAAAGTGAAAATATAGTCAAAGAACTTGCAGTATTGTGAATTAAATCCTGAATAGTCCTAAAAGTTCTAAGATTCGCATAACATTCCATATAATCATGGATAAAAGCCATCAAACAATATAATTTAAATATACATAATCTAACACCCGGGAAATTAAGGTGGGAAGCCATTAAAAATACTTTTTGTTTAATTTTCTTATGAAAGTTGTTTCAAACTGCTTCAATCTGACATCTTGCAAATAAGAATCGAAAGACTGTTCTCCTTCGATTTTATTTCGTACATTTCTGTCCTGACAATGGGCAGAGCACAATTGTTCTTCTCTGAGAACACAGAAAAGGGACCCACAACCTGGAGGTGTTTCCACCATTTTTGCACCACAAAATTTCGCGATTACGTTAAATTTATCTTAAATGAAGAAGAGCGCGCACGGGGAGGTAATATATCAGGGGAGACAACAACCATTATTGCATATATATATATATATATATATATATATATATATATATATATATATATATATATATATATATATATAACCAAAGAGACACCTGATGACACCATCGATTCCAAGTGGTCCCACCTCCGAGACGCTGTGTACAATTCAGCCATTACTGCCTATGGGAAGAAGGAGCGCAAAAATACCGACTGGTATGAGGCCAGCTGGGAGGCGATGGAGCCCGTGACTGAGGCGAAGAGGAAAGCCCTTCTGGCTTACAAGGCTGCGCCTAGCCCTGGTACACTGCAAGCCCTCAGGATTGCCAGGAACAATGCCCAGCGGACTGCCCGCCACTGCGCCAACACCTATTGGCTGAACCTCTGCACCAGCATACAAACAGCTGCCGACACTGGGAATGCAAGAGGCATGTACGAGGTAATCAAGAAGGCGACAGGTCCCCCATCCTTCAAGACCGCCCCCCTCAAGTCCAAGACGGGCGTAGTCATCACAGACCAGGGGAAACAGCTGCAGCGCTGGGTTGAGCACTATCTTGAGCTGTATGCAACCCAAAACGTCGTCACCGACACTGCCCTGAACGCCATCCCAGACCTGCCAGTCATGGAGGAACTAGACACTCCGCTCTCCCTGGAAGAGCTAAGAAAAGCCGTCGACTGCCTCGCTTGTGGGAAGGCCCCTGGGAGCGACGGCATCCCACCTGAAGTCCTCAAGAACGGGAAACCAGCACTACTGCAGCCCTTGCACGAACTCCTCTGCCTCTGCTGGAAACAGGGACACATCCCCCAGGACATGAGAGACGCCAACATCTTCACTTTGTACAAGAACAAAGGAGACCGCAGCGACTGCAACAACTACCGGGGCATCTCCCTCCTCAGTATCGTCGGAAAGGCTTTCGCACGTGTCGCACTGGTGCGCTTGCAGACCCTAGCCTCCCGCATCTACCCAGAATCCCAATGTGGCTTCTGAGCCGGCCGGTCAACTGTAGACATGATCTTCTCACTACGCCAGCTGCAGGTGAAGTGTCATGAGCAGCAGATGCCCCTCTACATTGCCTTCATAGACCTGACAAAGGCGTTTGACCTGGTCAGCCGGAGCGGACTCTTCAGGCTCCTGGAGAAGATCGGCTGCCCCCCACGACTGCTCGCTGTCATCACATCGTTTCACCAGAACATGCAAAGCACAGTGTGCTTCAACGGCGCAAATCAGAGGCCTTCCCAGTCAGCAGTGGAGTGAAGCAGGGCTGTGTCCTTGCGCCGACCCTCTTTGCCATCTTTTTCTCCATGCTCCTCCAGTACGCCTTCAAGGACTGAAGCGAGGGAGTGTACATCCACACCAGGGCTAACGGCAAGCTGTTCAACATCGCTCGTCTCCGTGCAAAGACTAAAGTCACAGAGGTTCTCATCCGTGAATTGCTCTTCGCCGATGATGCAGCCTTGACATCACATACGGAAGATGGACTTCAGCAGCTGGTATGTCGCCTCTCCCACGCCTGCAAAGAGTTCGGACTGACCATCAGTTTGAAGAAGACGAATATCATGACGCAGGATGCAGACTCCCCTCCAACCATCACCATCGATGGGGTACAACCTTGAAGTTGTTGAGAACTACACATACCTTGGGTCCACCATCTCCAGCTCACTCTCCATTGATGCTGAGGTGAACAGCAGGATTGCCAAGGCAGCAGCAGTTATGGCTAGACTGAACCAGAGGGTCTGGAACAACCTCAACCTCACTGAGAAGACCAAACTGCGCGTCTACCAAGCCTGCGTGCTCAGCACACTCCTCTACAGCAGCGAGGCATGGACCACCTACACGAGCCATGAAAGGAAACTCAACAGCTTCCACTGGAGATGCCTGCGGCGCATTCTGCGCATCCAGTGGCAGGACAAAGTACCCAACACTGAGGTTCTGGAACGCGCCAGCATGAACAGCATGTTCACCATCCTCAGCGAGAGGCGCCTTCGCTGGCTTGGCCACATCAAGAGAATGGATCCAGGCCGCATTCCCAAGGACCTGCTATACGGCGAGCTAGCAGAGGGCACACGACTGACTGGACGGCCACGTCTGCGTTACAAAGATGTCTGCAAGAAGGACATGAAGACGGCCAACATCAGCGTCAACAACTGGGAGAGCTGTGCTGACGACCGCTCCGCCTGGCGCCTTGCTGTCAGACAGGGCGTTCAGAAAGCCGAGGAAAGGATAAACACAAACCTCGCTACAAAGAGAACCAGGAGAAAGGCGAAACAACAACAGCCTCAACAAGCATCAACGTTCACCTGCAGCAAGTGCAACAGAGACTGTCACTCTAGGGTCGGACTCTTCAGCCACTCGCGAAGGTGCAGATAGAACACCCAACCGGAAGCTACACCATCGTCTCTCGAAGACGGACGGATGCCGACGATCGATCTATATATATATATATATATATATATATATATATATATATATATATATATATATATATGCTAATATTACACCCAATATATGGTTATTTCCCACTGGATGTATGTTTTACCCTTTTGTCCCCTTCTGCTCCAGGCTGCAATTTGGTAACATTAAAAAAAAAAATAACTGCTCATGATGTTCTGTTCTACCAATTCAATGCATCATCTATGTTGCGTTCTGGTCGCAAGATGTATCATTTGTTTTATATTTGTGTTATTTTAACGATAATGCCGCTTTCAGTGGTCTGGACTAATAAACATTAATCCACATTATGATCGTATATCAGTTATATGTACAATGCATAACTGTTTTTCAATTTTACAGCCTGAATTGACTGTGATAAACTATTATTATTTATAGGCATTTTTATGACAAAGTATTTTTAAAGTTTTTTATGAACAAGAAATACTAAAACATTTATACGAATATAAAAGATGCAAAGATACACTGGTTAAGTTAGTTTGTCGTACACAATCTTACCCATGAAAGTGTTTACATGAGCAAATGAACGGATGGTCTGCAGGCAGTTTATCTGTCATTCCTTTGGGTTTCGGATATATTAAATGAAATTTGTGAGTGTCAAAGGAAATAAACGTTTGGAAAGCATGCATTCATAATACTTTATGCAGATGACTGTACATGAAAGACATTTGATGGAACTAAATTCTCAAGTTTCTTGAGAATACGATTAAGGAGCTTCATAGAAACACATTATATGCTTTGAAGTTGAGTAGCCTAAATCTCCTCGAGATAATCTGTTCTATTGAGTTTTGCAGATGTGTTAAACATTAAATTCAGGGTATCTGAGACCTCGTTGTTTTTCTTTGCACTACACAGCCATGGGAAACAAAATGTGATCTCACCAAACTCGAAGTTGCTGCATGATAAATATGGCCATAGAACACAATTAATTTTACTATATATTCTCTACATTTGTTTCTCAGAACTTAACTTTCCACTGTGTGACAATCAATACAAATCATATGTTAATCTAAAATACCTTCAAAGATGACTTCATGGTGAAGTTCTTGTCAAAGTCAAGTGACAATGTATTCAATTTAAAAATATATTACTATAAGCAATTGTATTCATAAGGAAAATAAATTTTGGATATTGCAAGTGAATACAGCCAAATGTGGCCACACAGATCAACTATAGGGACCAATAGATTCTATATCATCAACTAAATGTGAAATTCTGATCCCCAAAACTTGTAAACAAGGATGGACACTTGCATGTGTGGGACACAATACAATGTACTTGTTAAAATCACATGAGCAAACATAATTCAAATGATCTGTTTGAAAACTTTAGTTTATTTTTAAGAGTGTTGGTTACCAGTTATTAAGCTCAATGATTCAGTGGAATCAGATATCAGCTGATGCTACAATACCGCACTCTATCAAAGTACTAAATTGAAATATGTTACGATACAGAGGCATATTCATGAAGAAAGTAACATTTTGGGATATCTGAAGTGCACACTGCCAGAACTGTGCATTACAGATTCACTATAGGTACAATGTCAGCCTATATGATGTACTGAATATCAACTTTTGATCCCAAACATTCTAAAATATATGCATATTTGTTCATGTCAGATATGTAATCATGTTAAGATTAGTTGTACAAAGTTAAATTCAAATAATCTGCTTGAATATTATTTATGTAATATTTAGAGTGTCAGTTAACAAATATTATTAGTAATTAATATTGCATAAAACAAAATGGATCATTAGAATTCCCATAATATCATATAGGCCACAATGCCGCACTACATCAATCAATATCTTAATGAAACTGAACAATAAAATGGAATGAATTTTGTGTTCAACTTACAACATTTTGCTGTTTTCTTACATGCAAGGGTACATATACCTGGGGAAAGTATATTTTATCCTTTTGACCTGTATTTCATTCTCTGACAGCTTAAAATGATTTTGTAGAGAACCTGAGCAGGTTCTAGTATAAAGTTTTCATCTCTGTCCTCTCACTATATACCCTATAACTATGTTTATAAAACAATTACTGAAAGCTATACAAGCAGATATGTGTTACTCAGGAAGTCACCCCATCATAAACACATAAATGAACTGTTTGGACCCCTAATAAATAGTCTGAATGACCTAATGGCACAATACAAAATAGAATTTTGTCTTCATGTATTTTAAATGAGGTTTCATTTTGACTTACAAAGATATTTTCTCTGACAAAATTTGACATATATCCGTCACTGGAGCTTGTATATGGTGTAGAAATATATACATGCTGATATCATTTAATATCATTCCCAATAAATATATGTGCATTTTGGGGAAAAATGTTATTTTTTAATTTTTTTTAAAATTTCATTTAAATTTTTAAAATAAAAGTTAATTTTATTTTTAATTTTATTCTTACATTTTCAAAGTCAATATGCATAACATATTAAAATTTCATGTGTCTATCATTAATAATAAAGATTTTATACCAATTTAAACTTTACTCAAATACTGCACTGACAGTCCATAGAACACAATTAATTTTACTATATATGCTCTACATTTGTTTCTCTGTACTGAACCTTCCACTGTGTGACAATCAATACAAATCATACGTTAATCTAAAATTCCTTCAAAGATGACTTCATGGTGAAGTTCTTGTCAAAGGTTGATCTGCATTTTTTTGAAAGGCTTGACTGTCAACAAACCAACGTGCAACGGAACACAAATTTCACTTCTGGATCATCATCAAGACCTTATTACTCACTGTACACTGTCGCCGAAACACACAGAGACAACCACACCATAAGCTCATATTCTAAAGAATAAACAATTGCCTTTAAATCCATACCAAGAATGCCTAAATCTAACTCTTTTATCACCACCAAACAGAGACAGAAAAAAATGTTCTAAAAATAGACTGGGACTACATTCATGGGTACTGAACCGGAATTAATTGTGGCCCGATTCCATGTGCTCATAAACACACTAATGTGCAACGCAAGCTTACAGCGTGGGCATAAATCTAGTACAAGAATCATAAGCAGTTCATGCTAATATTTACTTATTTTAAATAAGTTATAAACCATTGCATAAATATGATGTGTGTAGTTGCATCTTTTAAAATTCTTAAACTTGGATGCAAACTACGATTTTTTATATTAAAAAAAATGAGTTATTAGTCCGAAATATATGAAGCAAAGACATAACTTTCAAATGCTTCCATTTATTATGAAGGTATTATATTTACCTGGACAGCATTTTGTTCAGCATATTTGAAGGTAAATACAAATAACATAAAAATGGATAATAACAATATCAAATTGAAGTACTCTGAAACTCAATATTACCACAGAGCTTGTTGCCAATGATGGGATATAGATCACATCTTATCGAAATAAGATGTTGAAAACGTACAGTTACAGTTACACCTTTATAAAATATTGTATTTAACTGTTTTGTAAACTGAATATTTAAAGACACATACAATTGTGTGCTGATATCCTTCTATTATGTATCAGTTTGTATTTAAATGCTTTTAGAGGATTACAAAGTTGACAGTGAAATAATTCCAAAATTATTTTATTCAAATTTCATTAGTCAACTTTATAACTCTAAAATAAAGAATTATTTAAAGAATTATGTCTATCATCACTAATGAAAATTACCTTTGAATTTTTCACTCGACGCTTGCTATACAATATAAACACTTGTTCAAACCAGGATTTTTGAATGTTGTTTTTGCTTAGGTTTCAGAAAGACGTTTTTTTACATTGAACATTAAACAGGAATCAAGTATTTATATGCAGCCATATCTTTATTTCTGGTAAAAAGAGTTCTTTTATATTTATGAAAAAGTTGAGGATTTCCATAAATTTCCTTAAATTTGATGACTTCCTTACTTTTGTTCCAACACTGAAACATTCAAAGGTGTTAAAATGTACAAGATGATACAATTAATATCACTGAAGAATTACATATATCTGGTATCTTATTGTGAATTTATTTTGAAAAGCTTTGAACAATTCATTCACAATGCACTAGCCGTTTTACAATTTTGGACCGATTATAAGACAATGGGTAAAAACTTGTTTTTGTAATATCTCTTCAGGAGTGAGTCAGAATGGCTTTATATCAAAATGTTTCAATATTTTTCAAGGATGTGGACAGGATGACCCACTATCTTATCTTTTTTTTCATATGTGCAGAAATTGTATTGATACTTTTAAAAAGTAATAAGAATATTAAAGGCATGAAACTGAAGGAAACAGGATATTTACTCTTACAGTTTGTAGATGATACTACCTTGATTCTTGGTGGTTCTTTCAAGTCTCTTAAATTTGCATTGATGTATTAAATTTTTGTGCAAGGATCTCAGGCCTGAAACTCAATATTACCAAAAGAATAGAAGTCTGAATAGGAAGTACGAAATACAGTGCAGAAACCTTTCATCATCAGATAAAATTGCATTGGATTACTAAATTTACTCTGTTAGGTATAAAATTTTCAGTCGACTGAAATAAATTGATACAGATAAATTTGGAACTATAACAAGCATGATAAGGCAGTTCTTTGGAAATTGGGCAAACTGAACTTAAATACCAATGGGTAAAGCAACAGTCTTGAAAACCCTAGTGATTCCAAAGTTAAACCATTGGTTCATCTCTCTTACCAAACTGTCCACAAAATTGTATTAGCGAATGGAATGAAATATTTTTCACATTTATATGGAAGTCAAATGTGTATAGAATTAAAAGGGAGATTATGTTTCGTAGACTTCTTACAACAAAAAGAAACTATGTTCACTTGTTTGAATATGAAATATGCGAGATAAAAAGCATTGCTATATTATGAGATGAATTTACAGATAAAAATTATCAAAGGAGACGAAAAATATATTTTGGCATGATGTTTAATTGGCTTGGAAACTCTTAATACAAAGAAATATACCTTAAACAGTTCAAGGTCTTATGACTACGAATGTTTCAATCACTTTTGCTAAAAGATGGCAACATAATTTTAACTTTGCTAGTGGTTATTGGCCAAATATATATTCTAAAGTATTCAAAGTAACAAAAAATACCCCTCAAAATTACAATGATTTCAATATCATTTTATACATAGAATTCTTCCAATGATTACTTATTTGCATAAGATAAATTCTAATAATAGTGATAAATGTACATTTTGTAATGGCTCATCAGAAACAATGGTGCAATTTGTTTTGGGAACGTAGTATCGTTATTATATTATGGAGTGATGTCTTTCAGTGGATTCGAGATGTACTAAAATTACTACTTATTCCAAACATCAAAATGGTTGTATTTGGAGAGACAGCTGTAGAGCATTTCAATGAAAAACATCTATATTTTATTCTTCTATTTGCCAAGTACTACATATACACACAAGATAAAAGGAGACATACTACCTTAAATGGCTGTGAAAGCTTCTTAAATAAATATTATATATTAGAAAAGTACATTGCAGTCAAAGTGGACAGAAAAGAAAATTTCATGAGAATTTGGGAACAGTGGGAACCATTACTTCTTTCCGAACAGTTAAATTTTTGTAGTATATTCTATAACCTATAGATGTGTATAGACAGGAATACAACCACTGACACAAAATTCTTTCTGTCTCTTTCTCGTCCATATATATATATATATATATATATATGAAATCAACCGCTGTAGTGACCATATTAAATGCAAGACTGACATCATTTTTATTTTGAACCAACTAGACATCATTAGAAGCCGTATGTGAATATGGCCATCCATTCAAGAAGAGTAGTGATAAGATTTTCAAGATGCATGTCTTATCCTCATAATGTTCATTAGGGCCAACTAGACACCATAAAATGTTTTCTGGTGAAAATCCGAGAAGACTTTCCATTTGGCATAAATAACAATAAAACAAGATTTTCCCAACAGCTGACATATTGGCAAAATCTTGATTTAGGACCAACTAAACATCATAAGAAGGTTAATAACCCCATTGACATGGCCCTTTTTTAGGAGCAGAAGCGTCCAAAAGATATTCAAGATAGCAGTAATATTGGATGTTAGGTCAACAGCATTTTGATTTAGAACCAGTTAGACATCACAAGATCACAATAAGTCTTTGGGTGACAACCGAACATCCACACATGTTGGAGGAGTAGCTATAATAAGATTTTCAAGATGGCCACTGAAGCAGTCATACTGAATGTCCAAGTGGCACCCTTTTCATTCAAGACCAGCTAGATATCATAATAGGTCTTCTGGTGAGAATTCCATATTGATATGATTTTTATTTGTGGTCAATTCTCTGTCCTTTAGCTATGTTAAGCCTTAGAAGTGTTCTCCCTTAACTGTCCGAAATGATTAAAGGCTTAGGTGTATATGCGTCCCCACGCCATGTTAGTGCTTGTTTTTTTTCTTTAAAATTGAATATAATTTTGATAAAATTTTTTTATCCAGATATTTAGTTTCTGTTCAGGGATCTCTCTCTCTCTCTCTCGTTTATATATATGCTCTTTTGTTCTCCATGTTTTTCATGCTTCCGGACATTACTCAGGGTTTCAACGTTTGTATGAGTCATTATAAATTACTTTTGATATATTTTTGAATTTGAACTTGGGGTAAGAAATGCATTTAGAATGTGTTTTCCCTAAGAAAAGAAAAAAAAATCAAACATAAATAGAAAATGAAACATCTGTTCTTGTATGTTGTCCCCAATTTCTTGATTGCTCTGTGTTTATGATGTTAATGCATCTCTGTATTTTTGCCTATAACTTTTACTCTTCAAAATAAAAGGTGGAAAAGAGCCAAATCTAAAATATCAAGTAAAAAAAAATCAAAAGATTATGGTGGTATACCTGTATAGTATAAGAGTATTCGGGGAAATGTATTGGTTTCCTATTTGTTTGTGTGTTTTTTTTCCCCCTGATATTTTTGTACTCTATGTCCATGTTTCCGATCTTCACTGACTCCCCTGCAGGTCCGTCTATATCAAATTGTAATCAAGTCCGTTTCTAAATTCTGTCCTCAATCTGACTGCTATATTGCATCCCTCTCACATTCTTCTTCACAAATTTGTAATAAGGTTTGATTTGTCCTTTTTCTGATCGAACATGTTTTGAAGCTTAAAAAGACCATCTGCTCTGAGAATTTGTATCCACAAGTCAAATCGTAAAAGCCCATTTTGCCTAATATCTGGTGCCATTTTCTTTTGGTCTGCAAACTAACTTAATTATCAATGTAATGAAATCTGTGAGGCAAAGTTTCAAATTAATGGAAACCATCTGTTTTCCTTAACATGGGTCATATACAGTTGCTATTAATAGAACATTCAGAAAGTACATGTCGCTCTAGCTCTTATACTATTCTTAAACAACAGTCTTTCTTTTTAGAATATTCTAAAATTTTTATCAGTGGAATTATAGAGATGATAATATAAATGATGAACACAACTTTCAGTTGCCTTATTTTTATTTTTTTATTATACCAGAAAAGTGCAATCAATATACAGGCGAACATATAAGTAATTCAGTGAAAAAAAAAGCATAATGATTACATCAAATGCATAATGGTTGGCATGTATGCTTTATGGGATAAGAGATATATGGTCTTAGGTAAAGGACAATTCACCTCAAGTTAATACATTAAAATTGTCCATCTGAATTGACCGTTGCAACTGTCTATATATCATACACCAAAAATAGAAATTCTGTATCTTTTTCTGGTACCAATGGATCTTGTCGAGCCACATGAAACCCCAAGAACATGAAAGCTCGAACTAACGCGGCTAAAAATAGAATGAAAGAATAAATGAATAAATGGAAATAATAAAGCAATGAAAATTTTTCTTTGCACAGAATAACATGTGGTACACTAATGTATTTTTATGAATTCCATTCTCCAATACTTATCTGATCAAAGTTCATGACACACTTTTTCTTTTGGAATATCTTTAAGTCTATTGATCCAAGATCTTCATGGCAAATAAAGACAAATGTTACCCCATGCTCAAATTTAGCCATCTACATCTGTTTCAGCCAACTCTAACCAGTCACAGTTGTTACACAAAGGTAAACAGACTCAATTTATTAAGTAAATTAACAGGAACTCTTTGTTGGCACTTGCAATCACCAAAATTTTCAGAAGGTGATTTAGTTTAACAAAAATTTTTGATGGAGTATGTGGAAGCTTATACAAAGTGTTTGTCTTCAAATTTAGTAATTTATTTCATTGTTTAATTGACTAAATTGAAAATGCAGCTATGCAAGTTTCAGTAACAATCAGACTTTTCTAAGTTTGTATGGAATTCAAGAGAAACAGAATTTTGAACAAAAATACTCAAGAACCGGTAATGACAACAGCTGAATAGGAGCCAGAACCTGAACAGAAAATTCCATATTTCAGCCCTTTTCCGGAACACTAGAAAATCAAACATGTCATTACACTGCAGAGCAAAATCTGGCAGCTAATTACACCAGCACTAATAAATTTTGCAATTAAAATAACACGTTCAAATAACACTCTTATGCTTGGAAAAGTGTATTTACCTCGGTCAGACCTGCTTTTCCTTAAATAGAAAATGACTTGTTTGCATCTCAGTTTTTCTTCTGCATGCTCCAGCAGATGAATCAGGCTATATAAAAGAAACAACGTTTTACTCCTAAGAAACAAAGAGCCACATGTTTAGACTTCTTAAAACCTATTAAGTTCTTACAAAATGAGCACAGTACTCACTGTAACAACAGCAATAATATCAACAATATATACCATTTAACCACTCATTTATGAATAAATTTAGTGTAAAGTATATACCTATTCTGAAGACTTTATATGAAAGCTCTTTGGTAGAGCCATTTAGGTTTGGGAAATAATCTGTCAAGTACAAACTTATTATTGCCACAATACAGACCCAATATAAAAACGCTTTTCAACTTTGCAAGTATTAATTACTGAATGTGATTCAACAGTTGGGGATGGGGAAAATACACAATCCATGAAGCCAGGGACAAGTTAACAATATTGACAAGGCATTTAAACTTTTGGCCAGAATTACCTTTTTAAATATTGAGGAAAAATAAAATGCAATTCCATGAAAATTGCAATTTCAGGCAAGCAGATCAGGTTATAAGTTTTCCATTATCATGACTCTTAAGTTAGAGTTACAGTAGCTGCCTAGTTAAATGTTTTTTGTTTTAGCAACTTCCTGAAGATCTGGTCAAAGAACTGACAGAGCAAATAATGAAAACGTATACTGTATATACTCGACCCGACAACTTACAATTTTTTTCTAATTAAATCCATTAAAATCCATGTTTGACATTTTAAATCCACTTTTATGATAAATCTATGAATTTAATTATTGGTCAAATACTGGTATTAAATAGTTTAGAATGATCCAATTCATAAGATCCCCTAATTTGTCAATTCCTTATGTCTTACAAATATACAATGGAAGTCAAGTCAACATTTTTGTGATTCACAGTCAACTGGTCCAAAGTTCAAGAACTCATCCTCATTGTCTGATATTGTTCTGAAATCCTCCATCACTAACTAGTCATTGTAAATCTGCATCATCTTGTCATCATAAATATGGTCTGACTCCGTTTCCCCAGTTTCATGGCCATATGCATGACATTATGTGCAAAGACTGGGTTCTGGAAGTAACATTGTGACTTCACAATCTGTGAAATTTCTTAAATGCTGCAACCAAGCATTTGTCAATCGTGCGGCAAGATCACAGGAAGTTCAAAATCCACCCTCTGTTACTGGCACTGAGCAAGTATCAAACTTATGGCTAGGTCAAAGGGTTGTCACACGTTGGAAAACACTGAGTGCTGCCCTTTACAGCTGAGTGATTAAGGTCAAACATACACAGTAAGTTATATAAACTCTTCTTGGCACTGAACAAGTACATGTATTCACTGCATATTCAAAAGGATTGTCAACCTGAACACAAACTGAGTACTGCCTTTACAAGCAAAGGCTTATCGGGTGACATGCACTGGCAGAAACTTGTGAAATATCACTTGCAAATCAAATCTAACTTATGGAAAAAGAGAATTCAAATTATATCAAAACTTTTAATGCATCAAACACTAGTTTTATACAGCAGAACACAAACATTAATACAAATACAGGTTATAAGGGCTACCATGAAAATGGAAGCAATATATAAGACACCCATAGTAAATAGCACTGACAGACACGTCACTCTGCAGTGGTTAGTACTTAATTTACTTGTAATATTTTCAAATTATTAAAATGCTAAAAATTGCAGAAACAAGCATTTTGTAATGAATAGTCATGAAATGGATGAACACAGTGCATACCATATATGCATTTCTGAATGGGAATAGTGACATGAAAACATAAAAATATCTGAATTGACAGTATTATTGTGTACTGCAAACATTTTGAGTTTCCAACATTACCACAAGATTTATACAATTTTTTTAATGTTGTGCTTGTAAGAGGACTCCTACTCTGCAAGAAACAAAATTTTCCTAGTAAAATATGTTTCTTCGAGAATACTTACCCAATCTTACTACCATAGGAGAACTACTACTACCTTGCAAATCCAGCCCTCACAGATAGTACTTTTAGCTAAAGGTAACTAAAAGTTGTCAGCCAACCTATGTGGCGGTCAAACAGTGATCTCCCCTTAGGTATAAGTGGCAGCAAAGTCTAAGAACCTATTTGTTAATACTGGAGCAAAATGCACATTCTCAACTGCGGGGTGGGGGGGCTGGAAGCATGTATTTGTATTATGACTGGGTAAGTATTCTTGAAGAAACACTTTACCTGGAAAAATTGGTTTCTTCTTTAAATATATTACCCAATCATAACAATTTAAAAGAATATGTAAGAGGTGGAGGGAGGTATATCCCTTTACCCCGGAGATACCATCTAAGGTATGTGAGACAGCTTCTAGGTAACCTGACTGGAGGGAACTCCATCTGTTGTAGCATGGCTTCAAATTGGGAAAAATCCCCCCCCCCCCAATCCAGTGGAAGTAGTGAAGCTATGTCTTAAGAAGCTGTTGATTGACCTGTAATGGTGACTTCCTGAGCTGCGGATATAGGTCCTACCAGATCGAACTGTGCCCTTTGGGATAACAGATCTCCAAGATAAAAGCTAGAGAATGTTGACTCCGATCTCCATCCCACAGCCTGAATGATGTTGTTTAGCAAACAGTTCAAGATGAATGCTAGGCTGGTGGCAACTGCTCAAACCTGATGAGCATAATAAGTTCATGTGAACTGAGGTTATTTCTCTATATGTTGAGCGAATAACCTACTTAATCCAGGATGAGATAGTCTGTGTTGATATATCCACCTGTCCTTTCTTGAGAGGATGAAAGAGGCATGATCTCCCTCGACGCAATGACTGTTTTATTATGGTACCATTTCAAAGCCCAAACTGGGTCTTATAGGTGACTTTCAGCTGATGTGTCCACCAGATGAAACATGAGCAAGACTGACCTGTCTTGTTGGAACTGCATGTAATTCAGTTCTGCTGATAGGTTATGCATTTCACTGACTGCCAGTAGTCACTAATGCCATGAAGAAGCAGGTCTTGTATGAAAGGTGCGCCAGAGATGCCCTTGAAATTGGTTCAAACGGTGTGTTGTTCATTCAGGTTAATACCCAAGATAGATTCCACTTGGGTATAGGGTTAATGTTTAGGCTGTTTATACACAAAGTTGGCGAGTAGGTCAGATAAATCCTTGTTTTGTCCGATATTCTCTCTTCCATTATGACGCATGTTTTCAGCGATCGTGGAGCAGTAACCTTTCATTGTACTCAGTGCTATCTTTCTCTCTTCAAAAAGCCAGAGGAGGAAATAAATTATTTGCAGTACGGCTGCCTGGAGAGGCAGGTTATGTTCGTTTGTGCACCACTGAAGGGAAATGTACCATTTGTGCCCGATTGATTCTCTCCACAACTAGTAGCGAGAATTGTTTAATATGATCCAGGTGTGCAGGTTAAGTACCTCTGGACAGTGATGAACAACTGCCGTTGTGGTTGTTTGAGGACAGGAGGGAAAATCCAAATTTTCCAAGGAGTTTCCAATGCAAGATTGATCAGGTCATTGATACACGTCTTCTCCCATCAGAGAGGTGCAATGAGGATGAGTTAATTGTCAGTTGATCGTTCCAAGAAAAAGAAATGGCCAGTATGTTTATGTGTCCCGGGATATGGCAAATGTGTATGTAGATTTGTTGTTGGCAACACCAATTTATAAAGTCCCACACCATGAGACAAGTCACTACTATACATTTCTAAGGCAGAATGAGTACTCCTTTTGCCATTTAAACATTCCTGTCACAAGTAAAAGGCTTTTACAATGGCCTTTATCTCTAGAAGATTGATATGCAGATGGCATTCCTGGGAGACCATGCATCGCTAGCTTCTTGAAATGACTGTATTAGGTGGGTTCCCCAGCCTTCCATACTTGCCTCGGTACAGACTGTAATCTCGGGTGGTTATACTTGCACAACTATACCTGCCATCAGCCAAGTTGGATGCCCCAATTCCACAGATGATGCCTCAAATATGTACAGATGTTGAGGTTGGTATGGTGGGCAAACTTTTGGCCTTCATTTGGACAGAAGAATCATTTGCAATGTACAAAGGCGACCTAGGACAATGAGGTTCGCTGCCATGTTGAGCAAGCCTAGTAGGCAAAGGAATTACCATGTGGATAGAATTTTCCTTGAAAGTAAAGAAGCCAACATGGTTTGGATTTTCAATGCCTGACCCTGTGGGAGATGAACAATAATGCCTGTGTATTGAACTCCATATATAGGTGAAAAAATTGTCAAGATGGTACTAGGCTGGAATTTTCCTTGTTGACAAGAAGCTCAGGCTGGTAAATAGTGTTACAAGGGTTATCATGTCATGTTCAGATATAACTCACCAGATGTTTCTGCAGGATGTCCAAGTAATTTGATGTTGCCACCACAGAAATGGCCTGGACATGTGCCATTACTTGATTCATAATAAGAGAGAGAACCCAGGGGCTGATGTTGTGATGGTGTGCCATCAATTGGTATACAATGATGTAGGCAAATTGCAGGAACATCTTGGAAGCCTTGTGAATAGGGACATAAAAGTATGCATCTGTTAAGTCCACACTGATGTTGAAGTCTCCCTCTTGGACAGCATTCCAAAATGTACTATGTTTCCACTGAGAACCAAGGGGTGTAAATGAATTGATTGAGGGTGCTTAGGTTGATGACTGGAAGCAGAGTGCTGTTGCCTTTGGGACCAAGAAAAGTCTGAGATGAAACTCTGGAGAAACATTGGAACAAATGGTAGGACCCTCTTGGTGCTTTATCTGCTTTGGCTTGCAAGAACTGTGCATTACTGGGTTGAGGTTTGATATGACAGTTTCAGAGGTTTGTGTTCTGTGTGTGGCCCTTGGGTCCTTTTGTTGATGTGGGGAAGTGAAACTGGTCTCCTTGTTGGCTTGTTTGCTGACTTCTTCAAGGATGGTTAGAGGATAAAAGCTGTGCTCTTAGCTTGGTCTTATGGTGGTCCTTTGGGAAAGTGCAGGCAGAGAGCATGAAGCCAAGTCATGTTCTGCCAACTGTAAATTTGTACAGAATTGGCCAAATTGTCTTCAGCAGCTCTGTCCAGCACTAAGGCCATTATTAAGACCGATTTATGCATGCCCTGAGATATTCGTTGTTGGCGAAGAGAAGCTATGTTCTGCACGTTGTGGAGATAGTCACAGAAACAAAGTCCAAGACTGAAGCCATGGTAACGATATTGCGCACTAGATGCCGAGCGTCATCAAAGGCCATCTGATCCATACATATGGAGTGTGACTTTGTCATCCCCAATGCAGCGATATCACTGTTGACTGCTTGAGTTTCCAAATAAAATACTGGTCTATGGCCAAGGTAGATCCGCCAACGAACTGATGATGAAGGAATGTCAAAATGTCTGTAACTCTCCCAGGCTGTGGAAGTAACTGAAAATGGCCTCTTCCATTTTGTCATAAGATCAAAAGATGACGGAACTCTGGTCCTGGTTGCTGATGGACTGGGAGGAGGCAGCTATAACCCTGGGAGTCAAAGGTGGAAAACGACCTCACTGGAGGTTCAGAAGTCTGAATCTTCCCATGACATTAGATAGCTTAGAAGTCGGGCTGTTATACATTGAGCAGCCCATAAGATTGATGTACTGGAACTTCATGATCCTTAGTATATGGCCTAGGCCGATCGAAATGGAAATTGGCCATCCATGTGGGGAAGATACCATTAGGATCATTAGTTTGGGATGGGTTATGGGATGTTTGATCCACGTAACCCATCTGTATGACTGCTGAAAGAGAAGCAACTTGGCTATTTATTTAGCTCTATCCCTTGCTGTTCCTCAATAGGAAGCAAGTCGAACCCTGGGGAGGCAAGGGAGAGGGAGATGCCAATAATGCTGAGTTCTGTGGTGGTGACTTGGGTGTCAGAGCTGTTTCAGAGCGTATAAATGTCCGGCACTTCGTGGCTGAGGGGTAAGAGTTTATTATCAACCCTGTCTGCCAGAAATTCTCACACTGAGGAAAGGTCAGCATGCAGACTGCTTAAGTCTTTGTCCTGATCTGTGCATTTCTGTGCTTTGCCCATATTTTTAATCTCTAAGAAAAACAGAGCAAAAACACAAAACTGTAGCCATGCACCCGTCTTTTAGAATGCAATGTTGGTGCAGACCTAAGTCTTAAAAAGTTGACCCAGAAATTGATAAGAGTCTAATAAAGCAACGAAACATACACGTAAAATATAATGACAATACCACCTGTAATGAAAAGTGTCAACCTGTGGGTCTGCACATGTGATGTTTGAATACAGCGTGGGTACAGAGCTATACCAAATGATGGTTACCTGGAAAAAGTGATAGCAGAAGATTCTGCCTGTAGGGAAGGTCAAGGACGGCATGCACAGATAGAATCATTGAAGCATGGCATTCTAAAGCTAAGAATGCCGTGGTAAAGAAAACTCGCCCTTATATACCAGAAATGACGGAATTATAAATGTATAAGGTTTTCTTGAGGGCATAAAGACATGCTCACATATAAGTACTTGTAGCCCAAACCCACCCTGTAAAGTCAAATAGGCTACCTCTGCAATTGACTAAGTGCTCTTTAAAAATATAATGGAATGCTTATGCAGGTAAACATCACTCAAGTGTCACCTGTATAGACATGCATGAGCAAGTAAACTGAGTAAACTGTTTACAGAAAGCTTACCTGTACTTGTTTGACCAGAGCAGAAGTAATAGAGAAATGTCCACAGGTGTCTACATTAGACACATAAACCTTCACATAAAAGGGAAATGAGGCACCATTATAGATACGTACAAAGTAGTGTGACAATATCCATTATGAGGCAATTACCTGTATGAAAAAAAGCCCTCAAAACTGCCTGTACAAGCAAAATCATTGAAGTTGGCACCTGGATACCATGAATGCCTTGGAATCGAAACTCAATGATATGTCCCCCCAACCATTCATAATGGAATTACACTTGTATTAGGAGTTTTTATAAGCACTAGAGACTTGCACATATAAAAAAAATAATAACATGAACTGAATGTGAAGTTGCTTAGGCTCCCTGTGCAAATACCTTAATGTGTGACAATGAGAAAGAGTTAGCAAACTGTAAAGGCAAGACTTTGTCAGCATAGGAAGAGAAAAAGTTGGAAATATAAACGGAGCATACTTTCTTTAGAAGGGGAAAAAAAACTTCTCCAACTTGTAATGGTATATCTTCCATGTAGATTCTGGCTTTTGTGAGGCCTCTCATGATGAAAGAATGGTTCTTTGCACAAGCAGAAGTAATAAGTGATAGGTTCTTGGCCTTTACTGCCAATTCTTCCACCTAAAGGGAGATCACTCTGCAGGAACACCACAAAGGTTGGCAAACTTTTGGCTCCCTTTAGCTAAATGTAGTATCTGTGAGGGCTGGATTTGTAAGGTAGCAGAAGTTCTCCAAAGGTATTAAGATTGGGCAACATATTTAAAGAATTAAATTTTCAGTAAAAACTGACTTATAAGCAAGTATATACCATAGTTTTCCTCATCTACTCTCACTTAAATGAAAGAATATTAATGAATATTATCTTATATTATATCTGAATGTGACATACAAATATGAAAAGCTTAATGGTATATATTTCCTGGCTGGCATTTTAAAATTTGGGTTCGTGCAACAGTCTATCCATTTAGTATCAACAACTTAACCTTTCCCTGGATCCCTGAGAGAGAATTGTATCTGGCATCTCTACACAAAGCCTGTCATCCACCTGGAATGCTTCCCATGTGCTGTTTTGGGCCACCTACCATTTAAATGAAAAAAAAAGCCAGTGAGTCAAACTTAAAAAGAAATTGGTTAAAAAACATACACATAGTATACTTTTGGTTTCCAAGGATAGGGTATGGTGTCAGTGTATCTATTCATGAAAATAACAATTTGAAAAATATTTATATTCAATGCAAAGAAAATATACAACTTTATTGGTGAACATGGTCAAATTTGACAGTTTGGGCTGGATTATGGCTCTCTTCCAATATGATGCCTATTAATCTTAAGCAACTGCCAATACAAGATATTTATTGACAATACACATTTAATGTTATTCAAGCACATTTAACTGTAAATTGTTATGTTGTTGTGTTTGCCTAGATTGGCCATCAGAAAGATAGGATTTGAAACTGATTTTAGAAAATGCTTAGCCAGTTTAGTCAAAGCCAATAAAAAAAACCCCCCAAAATTAAAATTGTACTCAAGAGCAGAAAAATATAAAATCTTATGTTTAGTGGAAAGATGGAAGAAAACAAAAATGCTTGTTTTCACTCATTTCAGGACTGTATATGCTACAAGGGATATATAAAATCATACAAGTGATGTTTGTTTTCCGAACAAGGACTTTTTGATGCCATGGTCTAATTCACATACAAGCACATATTTAGCTACTTTCTGAAGTACCACCTTTTGGGACCCCTCCATTAGAAACTTCTGTCATTGAGGTAAATTACCACTACTTTGCATTGCACAATTGCTACTTAATATATAGTCATAATCTGCTATTTAAAGTAAAAGAGTCAGATTCTCCACTATCCAAAATGGATTCTGTTCAGTACTTTCATCAGTTTGGAATATTAGAATTATTACTGAGGTTTCAACAAGTCAGATACAGACTCCAATACTGATGTAGGCAACGCTGATTTTTTATAATTTATAAAATTTGGATGAGTTAGTAATGCAGATGTAGACTGTGAACTGGTATAATTGAGACTGAGAGAGTCAGCCACTGTTTTGTCTCCCCACGAGACAAATAATGTAACCTTGTGGCTGTGATTTCCTTGTCTTGGTGCAAACATCGACACATTATTTTTAACACCCAATTTTTTCCAACTAAATTAAAATAGCCCTTCACCCTTGCATTTTAGTTAACAGATTCAAAACAGTATTCATCAGGTACTATTATTGCTTCTTACACTATATAAAGGTGATCAGGTTTTGTTCTCTTTTATGAAAATCTGAATAATTATCTCAGTAGGATCTAGATATATATGCCGCTCTTATAAAAGAAAAAAAATCATGACAAAAGTTACAGTTCTTATGAGTTGAAAGTATTGTGCAATGAATGCCTCGAGCCACATGCTTTTGTTTTTTCAAATACATGTACTGCGCATTAAGACTAATATGTTAATGTTGGCAATGGGGTGACCTGCCGACCCAAAATACACAAGTTTTATGCATGAGAAAAGAGAAACATAAAATCACTTGACATTATTATCAGATTAATCGATGGATATCATGTGAAATTGACAATAAATCATTAATATCTTTGATACTGTCAAGTTTTAACTTGTATCCATTCTGATTTGAAAAACATTTTATAGTAGGCAACAGTGCAATACTATGCAGTACTATATGCCTACTGGGTACAGTTCTAACAAAGTGTGCAGTGGCATCAGGAAATTTTAATTCATGACTTTCTTGGAAATTTGTATTTTCTGTCCTGGAAATATGGCAAGTGTTGCTATCATTAGTACAGTGGTATACTAAATGGAAATCTTTTTGCGGAATAGCATGTGGACTGACGAGTGAACCACTCTGGTTGGTAAGTGCTGGAGTTTTCATTTGGAGTCACATTATTATATTTAACTCAACTGGGGTGGATTGTGGATGTTCGACAAAGAAGAAACCAGTCTGACATTACACATTTTTGGTGTTTGCTGGCTTTGCAGTAGTGCTTGAAAGAATTTGGTTTTGTGTGGCCAGTGATGTGTATCGCCTGCGACTGGAGCTCTATTAAATAGTTCAACATGTGTGTCTCAAAAAATGTTTAATTTGGAGAGACATTAAGTTGCTTTGTGAGTGAATTTCTTTTGGTTATATAGCTATTGTTGTTAGATTTTATAACAACTCCATCAGGCACAGCATAAGACATCAAGGGTTTCTTTGTAAAAGTGTGTCAACACCATGACCAAGACGAAAGGTCTGAGATAACCACACTGAGATAGAAAAAGTAACATTAGCAAAACAGATTTCTTGGTCACATGGGTAAAATTATAACAACTGAGCACATCTGCCTAAAATAGTGCATTGTGTGGTATGTTCCATGGGGGAGGGCTAATATTTATTGTTACTTACTAATAAAAAACTTTTTCCTTATAATACTAACATGTAGGTAGATTGTAAGCAACAATATAAGCCCCTGTGGCGAGTTTCCCGGTTGACTGATGGGAACGAGAAGTCAAATTTTCAGGAATATCTCATGCACTTCAGCCATATTAGCACTTTTCCATAAACTTATTTCTAACTGCTTTAGTTGAACTATGCTTATTTTGTTGTCTCTTTCCAAGTGGATTTAAATTCTGACACAAGCAAATGGATGTGTTTTCAAGTTCCATTGACATACATTTCACATGGGTGAAATGTGATGTGAGCGTAGGAATGCTGAAGTCAGTTGAAGTATGTTTCTTTAATGAAACAAATAAAATATATTAATACTGAAGAAAGCAATTAGTTAGCTTTGTTTTGGTTGAGGATACTTGTCATCCCCTTAACTGATTACAGCATTCCCAGCTTCCATGAATGGAAATGTAGGAATTACTGAATATTCAACCAACTAAACTGAGGGCTTTCCATTTACTCAGTGGCTTTGATGTTTTCCTAATTGATGAATACGTTGCAAAGAAAATACTTCTGCTTCATAATATAAAAAAGCCTAACAATTTCACGCATTTCTGAAAGTGAGAAATATCAGAGTTTTTAGTGTTTTGATCAGACATATACACATAATCAGAGCTCAGATTTTTCTCGGAAGGATGGATAATTCTCAAAGCTGCTCCAACCAAATTGAAGGAGTTGGCATGTCTGTATACAGGTGAGCACAAGACAAAATTCAATTAAAAACAGCATAATGATTACACCAGAAGAGCAATGGTTGGCAGGTTTGCATATTATTTATCTCATCATCTTAAGCTCGAGTGAAACCTACAGGATTGCAACTAGGATTTAATAAATGTGGGTACTTGCCCCAACTGAATCTTAAAAAGGGTGGTTCAACATAGCCATATGTGGGGGAGGGGGGCCCTTCCAGTATGGTTTAAATAAATTTCAATGGATTCACAAAGAGCAATAGCATGTAAAATAAGTACATTTTCTATATTATAGAATAACACTATTTTTCTAATAGTATTTTACCTACACACTAACCATTAAAGAAACAAACCACAGACTGCAAACAGTGTCACTCTTCTGGCCAATCTTAACAAACATGTCACTTCTTTGGCCAATTTTAACAAACATGTCACTCCTCTGGTCAATCTTAAAAAACAGTCTCAAGTATGTCCTGCATGTCACATCCTCAATTCTGATTGGTTCCAAGTTCAACCTAAGAACAAGCAGACAAGTACATATTTTCCTTTCATAGATGGTAACAAAGAATTTCTAAGGACAAAACCAAAGCTCAAAATGAATTGGGGAAAGTATATATACAGTTTCTATAACAGTAAACTCCTATCTGAAACATATATACATCTGCATCCTGACTGACTGTAATGCTGACTGTATTTTTACTCAAATGTGACCACCATTTATTGAATAGCCTACTGTCCTTCATCATCTTCCACTCTACAAGTGCATTGATAAAGATGAAGACTCCCAGAGATCCACCATTAAACATTTCACAGGAAGTTATGATAACACGTAACCCAATGCAACTTTACTGGCAGAGCATGATGACTGGTGCCATTTTTAGTTATCAAGGAACTCCTCAAGATCTGCACTGACTGGAACCAAGCTGACCATGTTTTGTTGCTTGTTAGTTTATACCATTTTTCCATCTAAATTTCAATAGAAAAAAATGTTTAAAAAAACCATACAAGGATGTAACTGAAATTCCTCTGATAAGCCATTGTCAAATATATTGTATTTCCTCCCATTTTCATGCTGCCAACACCAGGAATGTCAATAAAATTCAGCAGTGAGTGATATTTTAGAGATGCAATATTCTCCTTCGCCAAGTAATAGGCAAATAACATAGCATGAGTAACTGATTCAGATTTCTTGCTGATAGCTGTGATGCATGTAGTTTTAAGATCTTCAAATCCTGAATTGCCTGTTTGTGAGCTGGTAATTCAATGTGTCTGTCAAGGGTTGATGTCATAAGATTAGTATTTCCAAGTGTGAAGAAATTTTCTTTGCCAGTTTTCTCATACCATCTGCAATGCATCTCATTTGTTTCATTCATTTCCAGCTGCATGGTTGATTTTTTTTCCAGTCTGAATTGAAAGAGTATGTTTTTTTTCTTGCTGTTCAATGGACCTTTAATTTCTGCGCTGCCATCTTTAGGCACATCATCACTAGCATCGTCTGATATGGGATTAGCCTGAGGAAGTGTTTGTTCGCTGTCATTGTGCCTATTGACAGTAACTACTGCACTGACTGTTATGATAGCTGTTACTGCTAAAATAATAAGAAAGTGTTAGTTTCAACTGATTTTGCCATTTAACACATTGTCCCACCAAGCTAGGTTCTGCATCAAATGCGCTCTCCTGACCTTTCTTAGTAACCAATCAGAATTGAGGACATGACACACAGAGAATTAAAAATATAGCAAGAAATCTTAAAATGGGCGGGGGAGAGAGATTTCCATAACTATGTGTCCCAGATGCAATGTTGCTATAATGCCATGGTTGCATTTGATGTGAAGGGGTGGGAGGGGTTGATAGTAATGTGACTGGGCAAGTACTTTTGAAGAAACATAATTTACTAAAAATTTCCTTTCTCCATTAAATACATTACCCAATCTCACTAGCATTAGGAGAACAGGAACGTCAGGGAGGAAATGCTTGAGTATCCAACCTATATCCACATCACCCTAGTGGAAAATAACAACTTCTCTACTGAAAAGATGGAATTCTCTGATGTGAAGTTGGCACACATGAAGGTTATGTGTTTATACATGTGCACGACCAATCCCTATTTCCTTGTATTTTCCCTGGTAAATCCAGCAAAAGTTGCATGGACATGCCCATGGGTAAGCTTGTGCTGTCATACACAGGGACTGGTAACTGTCTGTGCAGCTACCTGTGACTAACCATGATTCAGCTGTCCTTGCAGTGCCATGTCGTGCAAATAAAAGCTGGAGAAAGTAGACTAAGCATTTCAGGCAAATTACTCCACTATGTCCTGAAATAAGACATTGCATCCAATGCCCAGCTTGGAGTATGCCAATCCAAAAAGCACCTTTGGCTGGGGAGCCAGTACTTGTAAGGTTATGTCCGACTTTCATGA
This sequence comes from Megalonaias nervosa, assembly GCA_016617855.1. Lineage (NCBI taxonomy): Eukaryota > Metazoa > Mollusca > Bivalvia > Unionida > Unionidae > Megalonaias > Megalonaias nervosa. The sequence goes on along the minus strand of JAECUM010007740.1, from coordinate 25,271 downwards.
CTTAATTGGCAAGAAGAGCCTTTGATGGTCTCCATGGACGTACTTCTGTGTGCTTCAGACAGCATCTGACACCATGTACTGGATCCTGCAGCTTCACCTCTCTCAAAGGCTCTGTTATGTCCGACTTTCATGACTTAATCGGTAAGAAGAGCCTTTGATGGTCTCCATGGATTTACTTCTGTATGCCTCAGACAGCATCTAACACCATGTACTGGATCCTGTAGCTTCACCTCTCTCAAAGGGTCTGTTTTCGATAGAAAACCAGCTTGCATTATTAGTGTGAATGAGCCATGGAAACAGAACTGCATATAGTTTGGATCTATGGACATCACATGCAACTCATATGCTAGTGCTATCATGAAGCAAGTCTTGTATGATACATGCTTCAGTATGGTGGAAGACATGTGCTCAAACTTGAACAAATTGAGCCACATTAAAACCCAGGAGAGGCAAGTATGGGCTGGATGTCAAAATTGAAAAAGTTGGAATGGTCCTTGGTGTTGTTGGTATCATCTCTTTCATGGTGTATCCCTCAAATGTGATGCAGACTAGCTTCTTCTTTTCCAAGAGGAAAAGCAAGTAGTTGAGAGATGGAGTCTGAGAGTGGTGTGACATCATTTACGTTGAGCCAGTCATTGTACCCTCATATGATTTTAAAGCAGAGTTCTGCCGGGCTGTTGTGATCCTCTCCACAAACTGCAGAACTTCTTTTCATGCAAGGTATCCCTGACAAGAGGAACATGTAAAGATGTTTCTCCAGACATGGGTGGAATAATGTTGACCTCAGCTGCCTGAGCTGCATGGGGGCTGCTAGAATTTTCCAGAGTATGTTCATCACTACTTTGTGCAGATCACTGAACCAGGATCTGTTCAATCAGAAAGGGCAAGTGATAACTATTTTACAAGCTCTGCCCTTCATTTTCTGGACAAATTTTGGTATTAGAACCACAGGAAGGAAGGAAGGTATCTGCTCATTCCCTTCCAGCTGAGTGAAAGGGCATTGATAGGTGATGCTTCTGTGCCTGGGAATTGAGAGAAGGTGAGCAAATTGGCAATTTGTTGTTGCACCTGGTCATAAATAGTCCAGCATCAGTGCAGACTTGATGGAAGATGGCTGGAGAATCCACTCTGTATGAAGCAGTTGGACTCATCCAGGACATTAAGCCTCCAACCCAGGATATGTTGACTTGTAAGTTTGTATGATATTGTGAACACAAACAAAGGTATTCAGATAACATAATGCAAAGGTCTGTTGATTTTGTCCAACTTAGATGGAAGAGTCAGTTCATTACAACCATATTTATCTGACATTATTAGAACTGTCTTCCTTTGGATGCATTCCACCCAAGTGTGGGATGTGTTGAAAATGGCCTTCATTTCCGAAGATCCATTTCAAGAACCTTCTCTGACAATGTGCAATTACTACTAATTGTCACAAGTCCATTTGCAATCATCCTGCCGCCCACCCAAACAAAGCAGCATCTATTCAGATTGTGAGGCTTCTAAAGGTATTCCTGCTACTACCCACTCCCTCTCATGATAATGAAGCAGGAAGTGTTTGATAATGGACAAGATCATCATACCTATCAACTTTTCAAAAGCCAAGTAGGAAGACTGAATGAAAAAAAAAGGAAATTGGGACCTAAAATCAGGAGTTTTTTTGTGGCATTTTTAAGCCTTGTTTTAACTAAATATTGACCAATCTTCTGGGTCCAATATATGGGAAATTCTCAAAGGATGCAGTTTCTCCCTGTGACATGCCTCATTTTCTCTCAGGCCATGCCCTCTGTTAATATTCTGGTCAGCTGTGGCCAAATTGCACAATAGCTCAAGGTTAGTCGTAAGTAAACAAGCAAGAAAGCCAGCTTGACTAATTAACAGTTGATCCTCATCTTTGCAGTTATCTTGTGAAAAGGACTGGCCCTCAAACATAATTCAAAGGAACCAAATTCTACAGTTCTTGTTATGTAAGTACCAGCAATTGATTGGCTAATAAACAATGCCCTATTTTGTTGTAACTAGCGGTACCTAAACATGCAGGCTCAAGCTGCATATACCATACATGTGGCAACTTATTTTCGCACATTTTATATCCCATTTTTATTCTTAACTTAATATGCATTTAACATTATTTACAAAGTAACATATTTATTCTGAATAATTTTTTGAGGGTACATAAGCTGTGTTTCTCCATTCCTTCTTTTAATTTAATGATGGTAATTAACATTTGTGTATATATGGTACAATAATGCCAGATGTTCACTCGTGACAGTTTCTTTAGTGGAAATGGAGATGCTATAGCATCACAGTGATCATTCCTGGGATTGAAACTAATTGCTGATAATTTTATTGTTGTGGTTTATTGTTTGTTGTGGTTTATTTTCTGATTTTAGAATTGTTGTAAGGTTAGAAACATTCATAAACTGATTTGAATAATGTTTAAACTTGACATTCTATTTACTGAAGAAAATTGTAATAATTGGGAGTTCTCTGCAAAAATTGGGAGATGATACGAAATTGGGAGGTGGGCGTGAAATGACCCCAAAAATCGGGAGTTTTTTGCTGGGAGAGTTGACAGGTATGGATCATAATCTGGTGATCTAATGACAATATAAAGGCACTTGATGTATCATGCCACAGCATTGAGGAGCTGCAGACTTGCCGAAATGAATATCATTATGAACTCTTTCTCCAATGCATAAAAGATAATGTTGATGCATTTAGGAGGAAAGTAAACCATGTTCATACAAGTTACAAATTCCTTTTCTAGATCAATAAAATATTGGTAAGGGACCAGATGTGACTTCACACTGACCATCCACTATAAACTGTGAATGAGATAGAGAAGACTGTTCATCATATTGTGAACCAAAACTGAATTGTCAAGGTATGCTACCATCACTTTAGAGAAGGGCATACTCACGTGGGATATAAATCAGTTCAACATCATGCTGCATGCACAAGTGCTGAGATTGAGACTGAATGGACGGCACAGAATTGGTATACTATCCCACAGTAGCTGGACTGAAGGCATTTTTGTGATACAGTGTAGGTAAGTAAATGAAAATATGCATCTGAAAGGTCAAGACTGATTGCATATTCATTACATTGTATAAACAGATGGAACTTCCAATCTCCATCTTAAATTTGAGGCAGTAATAAACTAATTTTGTCTGTGCAAGCTGTGGCAGGTCAAAAATATGTTTTTCGTTGCATTTCCTAACTATAAAAAGTCTTGATTAGAAACCTGGGTAGACTGACTTTCAGACTATGTCCACCACTCGCTTGAATAGCAAACTGTTATATCTCTTTCTGTACAACATCCACCTTTGAGAAGAGGGCAGGATGAATGAGATCTTTAGCTCCTATGAAGCAACTAGGATGGCCCAAATGTTCATCAGAAATAGGCTGATCCAAGTCAGGTTGTACAGGAGGGTCATCAGTGAGCAGGAATGATGGCATGTCACTGATGGCTGGTTGCAGTCTTGCTGAAGGAGAAACCTTGTATGGTGAATGATATGTAACTTGTGGCCTGGTCTGACTAGCAGAGTCGGATGGTAATCTTGCAAACCCAGCTTCAAAATTCTTAGGCCCATGCATGGGTAGGAATAGGTACTTCCAAGCTGGTTTCAAAATGTTCCTAGTTTCATCCAACTCATTTGTCAACATTCTAGACAATTGAGATTGCTGTAGCATGCATATCATATATGATTCCAAAATTGCTTGAGTGCAATCACTTGCATACATGCCAACCCCTGGTGAAGCAAAAGTGTAATCCAAGTGGACAAAAAGAGTAATCCGAGCAGAAAAAGAGTAATCCACATATAACATGATAAAATTCAATGAGCATATGTCGAAAATGATTTATTTACACCTTTAGTCTTTTAACATCAATAACTGCTTCAAGTTCATGTAGCAATTTTAGCTTTAAAAAGTAACAGACTCTCATACTGCATTTCAAAACACTTTGTACCAGCTCAGACTATGAATGTTTTGCACAAAGTAGAACACTAAGTGCTGGGTTACTGAGCCTGGATCTGAATTCAGTTTTATTTTTGTTAACAATACTGAACTATCTCTCACAGTCAGCATTAGAATGGTAAAGAACCAATATTCCTTTCATAACCTGACAAAAAAGAGGAAATTTATATCTTCCAGTTATTGGGTCTTTTAGCTGGGAAATAAAGTGCCATTGCAGATCAACTCTGTCTGCAGGAAGTACATTGTCAGGTAGAATGCCACCTTGATACTTCAGAAGTTCTCCTTCTAATTTATCGGCAGCCTGATGCATTATCAGCTGAAAATCCCATATAGTTCTGCCAACTTTTGTTTATTCAAAGCATTATCAAGCAAATCAAAAATGTTTTCTCCAGTGGAATCTACTGTTAATTCTGGTAATGTAAGAAGAGCACACTCAGACTTTGCCCTTTTCATTGTCAGAGTCTCTTAAACAGACTGAGTACAACTTTTTGTCATCATAATCACTACTCCTGTCTGTGGCAATACCAAACAGCCAAATTTCATGGCCTCTGCAGTTTTAAGTAATTCAGTATCTTCTTCTAAATACGTAACAATATTAGATGATTTTCTTCTTGCACATGCATATTTTTGGCAATTTTGGAATCAGGAAACATCTGCTTGAACAAAGGACCAACGTATTCTACTGCTAGGGGTAGTACATGTTCTATTAAGAACTCGGTAAATAATGCCTCTGCATTTATAGAATTTGTGTCCACAATTGAGTTCTGCTGTAAAAAAGAAGTTACTTTAATATGGAGTCAGTAAAACCAGCTAATTCAAGGTTACTCTGTTTTACTACCAAGACCAATATTAAAATCCTTTCCACACAGTCTGCAATGGGTTTGAAGCTGTCCTAGAATGGAACGCTGTATTATGTAATCCATGTATTCATCTCTGAATTTGTTTGTCATCTTTTTCTAATCCATGTGTGAAATTATTTGAAAAACATTTTTGCTCCTAACACATGCATCAACAAGAATAAATCTGACTTGACTTTTAGCACCAAATACCTACAGACTGATTCTGTACCAGATATGAAATAGAACAAGGAATCTGTGAGCAAAGATTACACATTAGAAAACCAGTCTATTCTCTCCTAACTAAGCCATACAGCTGCTATAAATAGAAACCTAGGTCAAATGTTTGAAAGTAGAATCCAGCATGTTTCTTGGAAGTAGAGCAGCTGCTATAAATAGAACATAATACTGTTAGAAAAGTGCATGCCAGTCTACGGACAAGCGTACTCTTATCTCGTAGTTAGGTAGAAGCCGTCTTTCCTAGAATATGGTCTGTAGGATTATTGGGATATTAAAAAAAATAAAAATGAGAAAACAAATTATTAATTTTTGTTTGGAGGGGGATATATCGAAAATGTGTAATCCAGATATGTTTATGCATAAGGCGTAATTTTGTGAAAAAAAGCACAATGATTACACCAAAAGTGTAATGGTTGGCATGTATGCATTTGGCATAGATCTGATAGGATCTTAAGTGATTGTCACCATAGGTGCACTTTAGGTATCTCTGTTGGGGGTGAGATCTTGATGTTACCCATAAAACTGATCAATGATTACAAATCTGGATGAATGCTTAATACTTTGTGTTCAGAAAATTTAATTTTGATTATAGTCTTTCAACTGCCTTTTCAAGACATTGGCCCAAACATCTTCTGCTCATATTGCACATACATGAGTTACATGTTGTGAGAAAAATATTTTGTCCAGGCAGTGCTCATCTCAGGGCTGTCCTCTACGATTTTTAGGGAAAAGAAGAAAAAATGAGCACATAGCTGCTGACAGGATTTTAACAAAATCTGGGAGCTTTCCACTTTATTACCATAATTAGGGGGAGTAGGAGAAAAAAGAGCAGGAAGGAGGAAATGGATATAGTTCGATATTTGATTAACACTCAAATATATGTCTCTCTTTATGCCAGTTACAATCTGTGAAGCTCTACTGAAATCAAAATCCTGAAAAAACGTCTCCTCTAGTTGAATGGGCACTAATTTTGATTATGGTTTTCTTATCTGTATATAAATGTTGCTCTGTGCTGAGGACCTCTTTCAGTTCGCTGTCTGAAGGGGCATATACATATAGCTACCTTGGCCAGCATGAATAAGATGGGAAACTGTTCTTTATGGTCATTATGTAGAATTTTCCACAGCACAGATGTACTGTCTCTTGAATATCTGTGCTCCAAAATAAAATATTTTCCTAACATGAGCTCTGCTAAAGTGTCACTTTCTTCAATTATTGCTTTGATGACTATTATCCCCGATTTCTCATCTGTTTTATAATGCTGTATAGGGGTCTTAAGTCCATCATTCCCATAGTCTGCTTGCTCAGGCAGAAGTATTTTGATCAAATGAATATCCTTACATTTTAATTTCTTTTTAAGATTCTTCTTTATTCAGTTTATTTGAACTGTTAGAGTGATAGATAATATTGTAGCACAATATCCCTCAGTTCTGAATTGTTTGAGAAGAGAAAAGAAAACTGCACTCTACTTTCAAATTGCCTGCATTTTAATTAGTCTTGGCATTCTGCCTTTTCTACAATTAATTTCAAGATGCTGCTGAATAGGGGGATGACCGGCATGCTATCTGTTTTTGTCCATCCCACATGTACATCAGACTCGTATTCAACATCATTTTTGGGTTCAAAATTACTCACTGGTATTTCCAGTAACACTTTTCCAGCTCCAATAAAACGTTAAAAATCACTACCATGATTATTATCATCAGCCAATATCTGCTGAATGAAATTGTGTTTTGAAGATGAATAATTTGGGTTTTGTAGGAAGCCCATATTTTAAACTTCCGTGATGAATGCATACATGCCATTCCCCCCCCCCCCAAGTGGTATAAGCATAATTATTGCACTATAAGTGGCAAATAAGCATAATTTGGTCATAAAAAGTATATTCTATATATATATATTACATGCCTGAATTACAGCACATACAAATAAAATACATTTTTACTACTAACCTGGTTCTACAGCTGGTCAAAATTCTTATCACAAAGTGCAAATTCCATATGGATTAGAACCGGAATACAAGCACAAAATATACTGCAAAAATTATTTACATTCGGTATTCATTAACTAGTCTACATTTAAAATTTTCACTGAATGATCATGAACTGGAAATCTACAATGAGGTCAGGTGCTCAAAGTACTTTATTACATTACTCACATATACTTCTTTTAAAATTTGTAAAGCAGTGTTGATTTGTCCTTTTTTCTGATCTGACATGCTTTGAAGTTTGAAAAGATCCTTCTACTCTAATGTAATCCCTAATTTGGTGAAAAAAAGCATAATGATTACGCCAAAAATGTTATCGTTGGCATGTATGTGAATGCAAGGATAAAACTAGGACAGAATGCATATTCCTGGGCCCACTGCACCAATCACTTTAGCTCAACCATTTATGACTTGCCAAAGTTACCAGTTGTGCAAACAGCTGCCTACCTGAACAAAGACGTGTCATGATAAGCGATATAAATCTTCTACCAGCAGTTTGACTTAATTTGCGATATGCACTTTACTTTAAATAAAAACTGTACACTGCATAAAAAACATTTTTACATGCATGACTTTAAACTAATCTGCAAGAGTCCTCACAGACCACCACTCTCCAAGTGTGTTAAAAAAGTGTAAAAATTTTTTAAAATTTGCATCATCTCTGAATATATAAAATTGTAATTACATCAGTAAAAACTTGAGCATTACTGAGTGATATAACATGGACAATAACTGGTAAAAAAAGTGCATAAATATGAATAAAGTCATTGGGAATGTAAATGTTGCATACACCAAGTATATCAACCTATAGACTTACTATACCACTGAAAATAAAAGTTTGGTGGTCAAAATTGATTATAAATTGCAATGGGTTCTTCAGTGGCCCTGTTCACAGCTGCAGGTTAATGTTTAATATGATAATATCTGGAATATGGGTGGCCATCTAGCCGGAACAGATGATTTTTAAACTGTAGGAATTACATCCCTTCATCTGTATGACATATGGATGGCAGGGCATTTCTCATCCTCTAAAGAGGTCTGGATGTGAAGGTAACAGTGTCATTTCATAATACTAATGTTACAGGACAAATATTTGATGGAGATTTCATTTAAATGCAATTTCAATACTATTGTTTCAAGGATCATCATCCGAGGAATATCCTGCAGAGAAAACTATCAAGAAGATTCACCAGTTACCTAAATCTACATTGCCTCCCCTGATGTGTACAAAAATTGATACTGCTATCACTACCATTACTATCATGAGAGTAATAGCTTTACCTTGTAATTTAATACTGCAGCCATGAGAAAGAATCTGTTGACCTGTTGCTGCATGCTGGTAGCCATCAGATCAATCACTGTTCTCTGGGGAGGCAACAATCCTGGCATCTGGCAGGATGGCAACCCTGGGGTCATTGTACCTGACACAGCTGAGAATAATAAAAATTATTCAAAATTATGTTTTTATTCAATTAATATGGTAGGATGGTATACCTAATTCTGTGGTTCTTTAACAAGCTTTAATGATCACCACACTAAACAATCTTAAGCAACACCATAAAAGTCCTCTGTATTCACTATATTCTGTTGATTCATTTACCTGCACTATGAATTCTATACAGTATACTAAAACAGATTTGAAGGTGGGTTGAGGATGAAAAGAAGTGAACTACAACTGGCAGAGAAATCACATGTCTCTAGTAGTATTTTTTATATATAAATCTGAACATTTTGATCTTCAAACAACTCTATTCAGGACAAAGTTAATATCAACAAACGTAGAAGATAACTGTAAATTGTATGCTTGACTAATGTGCACTACTGCTCTACTTGCACCATTTCAGTGGTGTCCCCCCTCCCAGTATAGGTTTTAATACCTATGTCACCAGCCAGTTCAAGTTACACTCAGTTCTGGACTAGTTGATTTGCAGACCTGTCAACCCTAACAATAACCTTTTCAGTAAAGCAGTAAATTTTTTTTTTTAAGATGCAACAAAATATCTTGCACTGCAACTGTCAAGCTGGAAAAACTTGCATTTTAAAGTTGAGAAGTTGGATTCAAGACTGATACAGCCATGGTAAACATCATGTTTAACTAAAAAGTCTGTAAAGTACACTTGAACTTTAAATACCTCCAGCACAGATTCACAAACTGCAGTTCTAAGCCTTATCAGGCTCAATGGCCTCCTGCTATCCAACAACCTGAAATCATCCAATTTTTAAAAAAAAAAATTCAAGTGGCAATGGAATCATCTCTCCCACCAAAAGACATATTCAAATCAATGCATGATGTAAAAGAAAATTATTCTCTTCCTGCTTTTCTCCCCAAGAATCTGAATATTGATTTTTATTCCTCCTCTGTACTATTAAAACAATTTAAGAGAATTAAGTCTCTTTCATCATGAAAATGTATTGCTTGCTAGAAAATTCTAATAAGCATCAGCTTTTTCATAGAGACATTTTGCATCACAAAATACGGACAGTTCAAAGTATCAGAGGTACTTCTGTAAAGTTAATCTGGTTCCTTAGCAACTCCACTGAATCTAATATGAAACCCAATTCCAAATCAAACATGGACAAGCCAGTATCTGGATTTTACAGCAAACAATCGTATTTCTGTAATGTTTTTTTTTTTTTTTTATTAGTAAAGTTCTTATTATATGGGTCATTTCTGTAAGACCTGCAGCCAAACTGAAAGGATTGGCTGGTATGGACTTGGTTTGGTATTGTGTCTTTAAGGTCATTATTCAGCATATGATAGACTATACATGGTAACTGGTATATTTTGGTTGCGAATGAAGCCAGAAAAACCCTGGCAAGAACCACCAATTGATGGGAAACTAATGACAAGCTTCTTCCCATACCATCATAGGCTGAGCACCTTAGACCGCTTGGCCACTTGGGGACCCCCAGTACATGGCTGAAAGGCCTGTTAAGAATTTCTATGAATTACATTAAATCTATAATATCTGTTGTGGGCTTAAATGCTTTTTCCAGTTAATGGGTTGTTTGAATTTTAAATTTTTTTTCTTATTGCTGTTAATGTATGTAGGTAATGGAAGGCTCAGCAACAGGACTGAGCCAACCAATGGAGTTGTACATAAAGGTCCTCATTTGCTGCTGACCATTTTTGAAGTTAGGCAACATGTGGGCTCCCCATCTGTATTGTACTGGCATCTGTACATACTGTCCCATGCAGCTTGGGCTTCCCCTGAGGAATTTCTGCTGTGATCGAACTGTGGCATGTCACCCACATGGGAATAATTGAACCCTGTTGATGATATTGACCTTTTGAGCTAGTGGACTGGGAAAGGGCACCATTGAGCCAGTAAATATATAAATTCAGCCCAGTGGGATCAAATCCACTGTTGCATTGAATAACCTGAGGAGTTACAAGAACTCTCTGAAATCCCTGTCCTGTTGGAAACAACTGTAAGTTTGACAACATGTATGACACAGACATGAGGGAGACATAAAAAATTGAGATTTGTGATAACCTCCATATCTAGGTGAACAAAACACGATGATGGGTGAAGACTGGATTTTTCCCAATTCATGAGAAAACTGAGATGATTCAAAAAGTGACAAGAGATTACTTCCTGCCCTCAGGAGAATAGAAGTTTGTTCAGATATGCTGCCACTGCCGGAAAGAGGGCCACATTAGGACTAGTACATTGGCCTAAAGGCTGCATGACTGAAAACTTTTCATACAGTGAAAGGGGCTCATATAGAAGGTCACTAGTTGAAGTATTGAAATGAAGAAATACATGATTTAACACATTTTTGTCGAAACTGGCTGGCTGTTAAGAAAAAAATCTGCATTATAACTATTTTACAAATTCCGAGTGTTGTTTGTGACCCCTGCAGTAGAGGAAGTTGACCAGAACTAGGTGATGACACAATCCATAATTTGTTAAAGTCCTTGGATGTGATATTTAAGCTGAATAAATGGACTTAAAATTGGTAAACTTTGTCGCAATACACAAGCCAAAGAAACTTTTGTGACACTGGTGAATAGGGACATGACAGTAGGAATCTGTGACATCAAAACTGATGGCAAACTAGTCCCTTCGGATGTATAGGCATATAGATCTTACCAACTCTATTTTGAACCTCAGTAGAAGAATGAATTCATTCAGGTGACTTAAGACTTTGATCTACCTCAACTTGCCATTAGCATTTTTGGCAAGGAACAGTGACAACCTGGAGATTGTGGTTTTGATACAATTTCCATTGCCTGTATGTCAATGACCAAATAAACCTCTTGCTGAAGAATTTCATCTGCCTCCTGATCTGCCTGCACAAGGGGTTGGGATAAATAATTTATTTTGTGGCAATTTGTTGTTGTTGTTGTTGTGGGGCTTAAAGCCATTTTTCAGCACACGATAGGCTATACATGGCGGCCAGTATTAATGGTGGAGGAAGAAACCGGGAAATCCGCGGAAAGAACCACCGACCCACGAGAAGCTACTGGCAAGCTTTCTCACATATCCACATTCGCCGAATCTTAGACTCGAACCCACGCAGACGGAGGTGAGATGGCAGTGATCCGTAACGGAGAGCGCCTTAGACCACTCGGCCACTAGGGGCCCCATTTTGTGGCAATAGGTTGATCCATGTGACAAGATCAGTGCAGGAATCTGGCACCAACCATTAGTTTGCAGGTGGTGGGGGTGTAAAGACAATGGTGGGAGAATGGAGGCCTTGGAGTGGAGAAACTTGGTTTCTTACCTCCCCTGTAATGATGCCTCTTAAACTGGTTCGGCTGTTGTCTGCTGGCAAATGGTTGAGATCTGAACTGCAATTGGGATGTAAAATGATCAATATGCTTGGCTTGCCCATCTTACATTGGTTGCGGCAGGGACAGCTGGTTTTCAAACGAAGGATACCAGTTGAGCAGGAAGTTGGATGGGTGGTTCTGTCTCTGAACTTCTTTAAATTTGGCCCCAAACAGTAATGGTGTGGCAAGCCAAATGGAATGATTCCTAATGCTTGAGCTTAGTTTATTTTGTGTTTAAGCATTGTGGAGCACAAACATGCACCATGACTTATCAAGATCGGCAGAGACAATCAAATGAAAAATTCAGATCGGATGGGCAGAAAATCACCAAGGAGACCAAATCCAAGATGAAAGATGTGACTATAATCTTCTGTGAAACTTTAAATCATGTTGATGTTACCTGTTTTACTACATGTTGCTAAAAGATCAAGGCATAATTAACATGCAGTCTTTTGCTCATAATCAAAGTCATCCTATATCTTCATATTAAAATTTTATCAGGTTCAATAGAAATTTCACAAGAAATATAGTCCGCAAATCAAGAGTGATGACAAGCTTAGACCACTGGTTACAAGGTACCACATTAATATGTGCAGATGTCACTTATTATAGAACCTGTCAAAGACAATGATAATATAAGCTTAAGGTGTAGCAAAATCCAACTGGAATTTGGTCTCCAGTGGAAAAAGACTTGGTCGATCAGATACAAGATTATCTCACTAATATGCATAGATCTTGCTTAAAAATACCATCATCCAACATCTTGACCTTATACCCAAGATAAATATCCAAATATCAGAAATGGGGTGGGATGGGTCAGATGAAACTCAGATTTATTTCTTCATTGTGCATTGCATATACTGCAGATGCACAAAACAGTGCATCGTGCTTCAAGAAATTGTTTAAATTTATATTCCTTATTGTTTTGTTTTTTTCTTCAGATAATCACATCACATAAGAGACCTTTAAAACCACTCTTTAACAGAAGTATTCAAGTGAACACAGCTGGCAGTAACTCTCATATCTTACAATCCATAATCTTTTTGTCAGTTTGTATTCATTGTGAACTTGGCTTATGCTGAGGCAAGTTAAACTGTTATGGATATGGATTGTATGTATATTTTTACCTTTATCAGATCTTTACCATACAGTTCATCCAATGAATGGGCATAGTTTCAGTTTATAAAATACACCTTAATTTTGTTCTTAAAGAGAGGAAAATAATGTTTTGTATTAATGTTTGTATGCAGAACAGTGTTGCTGATCAGTATCATAATATAGATAATAACTGCAGTGTCTTCTAATATTACCATCTGGGAGGATGAAATCAAATGTTCTTGTTGCCAACATTAGTAGACTTTAAATAGACTTTGTAATCCGCTATCACTAGTACCACAACATCAACTACAGTCAATTTCTCATAAAAACTGCAAACTGTACAAGCTTTATTTTAATAATAATAATAATAATAATAATAATAATTATAATTATCATAATAATAATAATAAGTTGCCATGTGCATAGGTTGTTATTTCTAGTTTTCCTTTTCTCATTTACCATGTGTATGTACCTCAGAGCCATTTCTTCTATGGTAATGACAACTGATTGGAAAATTTATATATAATGAAAAATTGGAAGACAACTGGAATATCATATTAACAGGTTAGATGGAAAAGTATACAAAAATTAACATGACTTTTTATTCTGATGTATCATTTAAAAAGAAGCAGATTATGACTTTCTGTCTGTCAATCTGTCCTCCATTAGTGATGCAATGTATCTCCTACACCATAGTATGTATACATAGTGGTTTTAAAAATTTTAATTATGACTTATGGGATGGGTTCAGTTTTTGGAGATTTTGCTCCAGAAAATCTAAAGATGTTGAGTCTTGTAGGTAGAACTGTAAAAGTTGGTTTGTGTCATCTTCACGGCTAGTGCTATTAACAAATGCATTGGACTTTGAGGTTAAATTCTGTGGTCTTGTCCCAGGGATGGTCCTTGTGGGTAAACTTTCCCTTGGAAACTGATGGGATATCCACCCAACAACCATATATAAGTTTGAAGGACATAATATGGAATCAGACATACTGGTATATCCAAAACTCTATGGGGCTTGCCCCTGGGTCATAGCTTGGCAACAGTTGAGATCCCAACATTTTAACCACACACTGCTTGAAGGCATGAGAAGAAATTATTCACATTTCCGGCACAGACAATGTAGAGGGAGACTTTCTTGGGGCATCACTTGGAAGCTGTTTAAATTCCCAGCCTATAACTCTCTCCCTCTCTCTCTCTCTACACACTTCACACACAAACACACACACACACACACACTCATATACACAGTCAAACCTGTCCTAACAGTTACCCGAGTTCAGCAGTCTCCTGGTCACAAAAGCCATATAGACTTGATGTATGGTGATATGCTATGCCATGCATTTACCTAATTCTACGTTATTTCCTGTAACTCATTCTGAATTACACTGAATTAGATGGTTACTCAAACAATCATCCAGTTGAAAACTGTATAAGTGCCATATCCACCTGCTTCTTGTAGAAAATGTGGAATCAGAGTGCATGGATACTTGCATAATTTTGTACAAAATCTTTCAAAATGATTCTGCTTGAAAGGTTACTGAACTAACCTATAGGCTGGATGATGTTGGTAAATGAACATCGGAACAGAAGAGTGTGTTCCTGAAGGTTACAAAAGTGCATTCTTAAACATCACTGTCAAAGATTATGGTAACATTTTGTTTGCTGTTTATGACACTGAATTTAACAGAAGTAGTGGTATGAAAATTGGTAAACCTTTACATGTATGTAAGACAAGGGTGTAAAACTTGACACTTTTCTTGCTCTCAATTGATGCTTAGAGGTGGACATTACCATATTTGTTTGGAGCTGTAAGTTCCAAATTTTTAAAAAAGTAACAGACATGAAACTTTGCATTACAGTAAACCATGATTTGAAGTTGTCACTTGACATTTTCATGGACCCATCTGCAAGGCCAAGCCTCAGATCAGTATCATTTCTTGTGGGTCCAATCTGTTACACAGAAGCTTTTGTTAGAGATCATGGATAAAATGTTTTCTTCTGTAAAATCATAGTCTGTGGGTCACATGTATCAACAGCATGGTCCTATCAGCAAGATCAAACACATTTAAGTGTACTCAATTGTCATATTTGGACTTTAATTCTAATGTCAGGGAAGGTAATTTTATTAAACTTACAGTATGTTTAAATCGTAACTTCTGAATGTATCATTTATCATTTATTTTTATAGTATTGTCATCAAGGTTTAGACCACAGATGAACATTATCTATTTTTGTGTCCAACCTGTAGCCCACAAATTCTCAAAGATAGTGAGATAAAAAAATAGCATTATAATCATGCATCATTACCTATGGTCATATCAAGCAACACTTTCATAATTTGAAAGATAAATGATTAATGTTATTTTTCATGATTGGGCTATAGTTCAGAAGCTATTCAAGTAATGAAAACATTTTGGATGGTATGTCTTGTACCACTGTCAAAATTCTATCGGCAATGATAAGGTAACAGTCATCACAAGATTACTTTCTTGAGATGTCTTGGCTGTAACTTCAAGCCATCAAGATTAGTACTGACTTCGTCCAACTTTAACGATCTTAGTCACAAAGTTATGGTGACATGCCAATATACCGTATCAACCGTTTATACATAGCTGCCAACCCTCCAGGCTCCCAATTAGTTAAAATAGGGATAAAAATTAGTGAATTTTGACATGAATTCGTGAAGCGATCTTCGACTCCAGGAATATTTGTGGGAACAAATGTTTAGCATGGGATCCAGCTGATAAAAGTAGATTGTGTTCAACAAGAAAACTCAATGATTCAGCATTGGTAGCTTGCAGGTCTTCCGTTGATGGCTTAAAATATTCCAAAGCTGAAATCTGCTAAGAGTTCTTAATTTTCGCAACCTCTGTGTGCTTTTTGCTAACAATGTGCTTCCTCACATCGTCTCTGCCACCATGCGCGATGCTAAAATTTGTGGCACTCTGTGTGCAAAAAGCATGATGTATATCGGTGTTTGATGGCTGAATACATGGCCAATTTTTGGTATATTCCAAACTACACTTCACTTTTTGTGCAATACATTTCTTTTTCCTTGGTGGTGAAGACATTTTCAACATTGACGCCGAACAGTAATTAAAATCAGTGTTGGCGGCGCATGCGCGGAGCAAAATTCTGGTTAGGCCCCAGTTTCTCTCCAAAGCATTTGTAAAACTACTCTAATACATATAGATTAAAATACGCTACAATGCTTGCTACCGGACCAACTGTATCAATTGGCTATAGTTCTACTAATATCGCGACCAGCAATAACGGCTAGTACTTAAAGGGAAACCGGTTAATTTATTAAAGATTTAAAATAATTGAGAATTGGGGAATTCGTGATTTTTTTGCATGCGGCATGAATCTGTGAATCTCTGAAAAAGTCATGAAATTCACACCAAAATCGTGAGGGTTGGCAGCTATGGTTTATATTAGGACATTGTATTTGTTGGAACATAAAAAATTATTTTTACATACCTGTCAACTTTCAAAAGCCAAGTAGGAGGATTGGGACCTAAAATCAGGAGGTTTTCCGCGACAGTTTTTAAGCCTCATTTTCACTAAATATTTACCAATACATCTGAAATTCTCAAAGGACATGCTGTTTCTCCCTGTGACATGCCTTATTTTTACCCAGGACTTGCCCTCTTAGCATATTCCAGTCAGCTGTGGCCAAACTGCACAATAGCTAAAGGTTAGTCTTAAGTAAACATGCAAGAAACCCAGCGTAACTACTTAACAGTTAATCCTTATTCTTGCAATTATCTTGTAAAAAGGACTGTCCCTCCAACTTAAATTAAAGAAACCATATTCTATTGTGCGTATGATGCAAGCACCAGCAATTGATTGGCAAATAAACTATGCCCTATTTTGTTGTAACTAGAGGTTCCTAAATACAGTCGGAAGTTACGATACATGTGGCAACTATTTTTCCTACATTTTATATCATAC
The DNA here is from genome assembly GCA_016617855.1 of Megalonaias nervosa. Lineage (NCBI taxonomy): Eukaryota > Metazoa > Mollusca > Bivalvia > Unionida > Unionidae > Megalonaias > Megalonaias nervosa. The sequence goes on along the minus strand of JAECUM010007740.1, from coordinate 8,392 downwards.
CTTATTTCCTTATTCTCAACTCAAAAGGCATTTAACCTTGTTTATTAAATAATATATTTATTCTGAATTATTATTCTTTTTAATGGGGAAAATAAGCTGTGTAGTATGTTTCTTCATTCCTTCTTTCAAGTTAATGATGGTACATAATTTTTGTACATACAGTACAGCAATGCCATGTGTTCACTCATGTAAGTTTCTTTGGTGGGAATGGAGATGAATCAGCACCACAGTGATCATTCTTGGGATTGAAAATAATTGCTGACAATTTATTTTGTTGTGGTTTATTTTCTGATTTTAGCAGGCTAAAAAACATAAATTGACATGAATAATGTTTAATCTTAACATTCTATTTACTGAAGAAAACATAACATGTAGTGTGATAATTATTTCATCATACCAATATTCACAGGTGATACAACAGAACATGGCTTCTGAGGATTGCACAAGATATATCTATTGATGAAGGATTGTTTTAGGAGAAATGAAAATCAACAGACATAATGTAATAATTGGGAGTATGAAATTGGAAGGTAGACATGGAATGACCCCAAAAATAGGGAGATGTTTTTCCCGGTGGGAGAGTTGACAGGTATGATTTTTGAAGTTATTTTTTTGTGTACTGTGTGTTCTGGAACACATCTTTTTTTGGGGGGTGGTGTTGCAAGTTGATGGACTCAATTAAATAATTCAAAAATTACATGTCAGAAAATGCGCTCAAACTTAGATTTAAAAAAAAAAAAATATTTGATTCTTTACTTAAGATAAAACTTCTTAATCCACTGCAGCATCACCTCATCAACCCATCCCTTTTCCTGCACATGTACGATCCATCCTTTCAGTACATGAATATCTTTTAGGTTTCTCATACCATGAAATATTATCAAAGGAGATAATGCATCTACTCCAGCGGAAACTGCAAGAACCAAAGTTAGACTTTTATCAGCACCAGTTGTGCAAATTCTCTCTTTTAACCCCAATTCTTAACGACAGTCTGTCCAGGAATTAGACCAAAGTACACTGGAATTAAATCCATGTTAATGATCTTGTCTGCAAAATCATCTTCTCTTCTGCCCTTTAGGCTGTTGCTTTTTTTTTTTACAACTTTTATATTATATTGCAGTTTTATCCAGTTCCACACTTTATGATCCAGCTGGCAGGTTTGTAGCTCCATGATCAATGTTATTGGTAGGGAAAATGGCACAAGAATGGCATATAATGTTTTGTGTGGTACTCTTGTTACCTCAATGTTGTGTCACATCTCATTCTTTTGGTTTCATCTTCAAGATCAAAGTTTGAGAAGTTTTCTACATGCTTTGGCCATCAACCCATATTACACAAATGTGAACTAGTGAGTGCTGTACATGTGTGCAAATTATCCACCTCTGGCATGGAATTTCATTAATTTTTGTGTGCAATGAGCTACAGCAATATAGGGTCAGTAATTCACAAAATGGAAGATCAAGCAGATATGCTGCTTTTGCTGAATATATCTTCTCAAATTACTTTCCATTAATTTAACTATGACACAGATGTTGGTACCCAAGAACTCTTCTTATTAACAGATTTGTGAAAAAGGCTTAAAATATGAGAAGCATTCCAAACTGCTGGAACTTCATAGAGAGTGAGGCATGATACACACAGCATCAATATTTATTTATTACCATCTGTTCTGCAGGAACTAATGAAGTCACAAAAATTAAGTTTCCATAATAATCCAATCAAAAATTCACTTTGACATTTAAAGCAACAACTATATTTGATTCAACATATGAGGAGTATTTTACAGTAACTTCTATTTTTGACATCTTTCAATGTGATCTTCATCCTTAGTACATTGCACACATGCCTAGTTTAAAACTTTTCAACATTTCAAAGCTGAGAAAATGAAAGCAAAGAATATATTTTGAAAAATTATGCAGTACAGCCTCTTTAATATACAAGAATCCAGTGCATTATCATACCTGTACAAAATCTTGATCATATAAGCCTATGTATGTAGTTTCTTTCAGCTGCCAGAGGGTTATGAGCTTAGCCAATCAGATTTACGATAACCTTGTTAGTATGCCTGGCTCTCCCTCATTATCAAACTTATCCAAGACCTGAATGGTAAAAGCATATAAGTGATGTCTGATAAAATTCAAATCAGAAACCAATTTTCCTAGTATATGTTTCTTTGAGCATACGTACCCAAACATAATACCTTAGGAGAACTACTACTATTTTTAGTATGCTGATCTATGTGGTGGTTGGGCAAAGTGATCTCCCCTTATATATAAGGCAAAGTCTAAGAATACATCAGTTACTACTGTCGTGGAAGGCATGCTCTCAAAGGATGTAATTGGGGGACAGGAGACCGGGACAATGTATGTGTATTACAACTGGGTAAGTATTCTTGAAGAAATATTTTACTAGGAAAAATTGGTTTCTTCAGATACATTACCCTATCATAATACCTGCGGAAAATAGGAAAGATATGGAGGGTGGTACATCCCCTTATCTAAGAGACACCATCTCCAGCCCCTAAGGTATTTGAGACAGCTTCTAGGTAACCTGACTGGAAGGTGCAGCTTTAAAGAGAGAAAAATTTCACCTACAAATCCAGCAGAAATCCTTAAGAAGGTGTCGATCGACCTGGAAAGGTGACCTGTCGAGCTATGAAGATAGGTTTTACCAGATTGAACAGGAGATAAAAGCTAGAGAATGTGGACTCCAGTCTCCACTCCACAGCCTGAATGATGTCGATAGCAAACAGTTCCAATCTGATACTTGGTTGGTGGCAGTTGCTCAAACCTCATGAGTCAAAATATGAAGTAAGTTCATTTGAGCTGTGGTTATTTTTCTCTATATTCTGAGCAAATAACCCCCTCAATCCAGGATGTGATAGCCTGTTTTGATACATCCTCCCATCTTTTTTTAAGAAGCATAAAGAAGCATGATCTCCCTCAAAGCAATAGCTGTTCTATTCTGAAGGCCTGTTTGATACGATCCAGATGTGCAGTTTCAGAACCTATGGACAGGGATGTAACAACTGCCAAATTTTCCATGGGAATTCTGATGCAAGATTGATGAGGTCATTGATCCATGACTTCTCTCATCAGAGTGGATCAATGAGGATGATGTGACAGGCCGATTCCCTTGCTTTTTGTGTGACTTGTGGAATCAGATGTGTTGAAGGGTAGGCATATCTGTTTAGCTCGGTGAAAGGCTTTCACAGCGGCCATCCTCTCCAAACTTATTGATATGAAGATGATGTTACTGGAGAGAGCATATACTGCTGGCTTCCAGAAAGAAGGGTGGTAGGTGTGCTCCCCAGCTCCTGTACTTGCATCGGTACAGACTGTAACCTCTAGGAGTTGGACTTGCAGATGTATACCCACCATGAGCCAAATTAAGTTGATCCCAGTCCTGCAAATGGTACCACAACTGGGTGCAGATTCTGAGAGGATGGTCCAGTGGGCAAGCTTAGGATTCCATTCATGCAGAGAAAACATCTGCAGTGGGTGCACAAGAAGGCAACCTAGGAGCATGAGGTCCACTGTCACACTGAGCAGATCTAGTAGGCAAAAGAATTCCCATGCATATAGAATTTTCTCAAAACTAAAGTGCTACCATGGGTCATATTTCAATGCCCAAAAATCCTGAGGGAGTCAAAATATGTTGTCTGTGGACTTAACTCCATACCTAGGTGAACAAATTGTTGAGATGGTACTAAGTCGGGTTTTTGCTTGTTGATGGGATGTCCAGATTGGTAACAAGGGTTATCATGTCTTGTGAGATCTAACTCACTGATGCTGCTGCAGGATGTTGTCCAGAAAACTTGATGTTCCCTCCATAGAAATGGTCCGGACATGAAGAATTACTGACGAGCCCTAATGGGAGTGCCCTGAATTGGAATATGATGTTTTATGCAAATTGCAGGAACATCCTGGGAACCATGTGAATAGAGACATGAAGGTATGTGTCCTCTAAGTCCACACTGATGGCATTGTCTCCTTCATGGAAGGCATTCCAACTGCACTGTGGTGTTTCCAGTATGAATCAAGTAGCATGGATGAATGGATTGAGGGTACTTGGGCCGATGACTAGATGTAGGTGAATTGCAGGAATGTCCTGGGAGCCTTGTGAATAGAGACATGAAGGTATGCACCGTCTAAGTCCACACTAATGGCAAAGTCACCCTCATGGATGGCTCTCAAAATGTGCTGTGGTGTTTCCAGTAGGAACCAAGTAGCATGGATGAATGAATTGAGGGTGCATAGGCTGATGACCAGATGTAGAGTGTCGTTTGCTGTTGTGATCAAGAAAAGTGTGGTTTTGGGTCCTATGAGTGGCCCTTGGATCCTTTTCTTGATTTCCTGTACTATTCCTGTATCAAAGCTGTGGTTGTAGGGGGATGCTTCTCCTTGATGGCTTGTTTGTGGACTTCATCCATGTCGACATTAAACAGAAGGTTAGAGGATAAAAGCTGTGCTCTTAGCTTGGCCGTATAATGGTCCTTCAGGAAAGTGCATGCAGAGGGCAATCTGCCAACTGTACCTGGAGCTACGGTTTCAGCATTGGCCAAAGCATGTTGAGTGGCTCTGTTCAGTACTCGGGCCATTCCTGAGACCTACTCCCATGCAATCCCTGAGGTATTCTGAGTGCTCACTAACTGCCAAGTGTCATCAAAGACCATACATCTGGAATGTGGCTGTGTCATCCCCAAAATGGCAATATCAGTCAACTGCTAGGGTTACTGAATGAAAAAGATGGTGTGGGCAAAGGTTGCACTGCCGACGAACTGATGATGAAGGCGGGTCAGAACGTCTGCAATTCTCCCAGATTGTGGAAGTAATTGAAGTCAGACTCTTCCATTCCATCACAAGATCAACAGATGCTGGAGTTCTGGTTCAGGTTGGTGATGGAGTGCGAGGACAAAATCCCATGGCAGAAAACTTTCTCAATGGAGGCTCAGAAGGCTGAATCCTCCTGTGCCATCAGACAGACAGTGTTGAAGAGATCACAGAACTGGAGAGCAAGGAACATTATACTGGCTGTGTGAGGTGAGGCAAACGTCCCATGTAAATCTTGAGACTTAGCTAGCAAAGAATGATGAGGTCTCTTGCTAGCTAAACTCGCAGAATGCCCTAAATTAAAAACCATGACTTCAAGACAGTTCTTGAGTTAAGAGTCTCATCTCATGGCAGAGTGTAGAGAAATTGTGAAATGACATAGATTGAGGAGTGAGGAACTATTTGTGGCATTGTGTTGAATTAGTTTCTAGAGGTGGGATGAGGATTAGACTGGTCTCTGCACATGTATGCAAAAGTCAGGTTCTACATACTGGAAGCCAGGCTGTTATTGACTGAGCCCATAATAATGATGTTTGGCCCTTCATGATCCCTAGAATGTGGCCTAGGCCAGTCACAACGGAAATAGGCCATCCAAGAGAGGATGATATCATTACAATCATCAGTTGGGTTGGGTTATCATATGTTTGATCCATGTAACCTGTCAGTATGTCTGTTGAATGAGAGGGAACTTGGCTGTTTGTTTGCTCTGTCTCTTCCTGCTCCACAAGAGGAATCAAGTCGGACCCCAAGGTGGCAAGGTACAGGGAGTTCCGAATATGCTGAATCCTGCGGTGGTGACATGAGTGCCAGAGCTGTTGGTGTCAATGTCTGGCACTTTGTGGCTGAAGGGTAAGTTGAATTATCTCCCTTGCCCAAATAAAGTTTCACACTGTGGAGAAGTTAGCACGCAAACTGGTGACATCTTTGTCCTGAGATGTGTGTTCTTTGCACTTCACCCATAGTTCTAACATGAAAGACAAAATAGAACAAAATGTACAAAACTGCAGACATGCACCCGTCTTTAGAAGGCAATGTGCAGAGCTAAATTGTTACAAGGGTGACCAAGAAATTGATGACAGTCTAATAAAGCAAGGAAGCATACAGGTAAAATATGGCGATAATATCACCCGTTATAAACCTGTGGACCTGCACATCTAATGTTTGAATACTGTGTGGGCATAGGACTATACATATGATGGTTACCTAGAAAAATGTGATAGCAAATGATCTCAATTGCAATGCTACCTGTAGAAAAGGTCAAAGACGGCCTGTACTGGTGGAAGCATTGAAGCATGGTGTTCCAAGACTGAGGATACTGTGGTAAAAGAAACTCACCTATATTTACCAGAAAAAATGTAATTATACATATATAAGGAGTTTCTTAAGAGCATAAAGACATGCACACATAAATCATGTAGCCCATTACCTAACTTGTGAAGTTGCATAGGCTACACATGCGAGTGACAGTGTGCTCAATTAGTAAGATTTAAAGTTTATGCAGGTAAGCATGGCCCAAGTGTCACCTATAGAAACATGCACGCACAAGAGATGATGGAATAAACCATGTACAGTGTGCTGACCTGCACTTGTCCTACCAAAGCGGAAGAAATACATAAATGTACACGTGTCTACATTACAGAACAAAAAACCTCTTCATTTCAAAGGTGCGATAACATCCATTATGAGGCAATAGTTGTAGGGAAAAAAGGCCCAGAGACTGCAGGCACAAGTAAAAACATGGAAGTTGGTGCCTGGATGCTGCAAATACCTTGGAACAGAAACTCACTGATAAATACCCATTTGAGATGGACTTGCACATATATAGGAGTTTTATAACTGCAAGAGACTTGCACATATAAAAAAACAATAGCCCAAACTGAATGTGATGGCATTTAGGCTCCCCATGCAAGTTCCTGAATGGCTGACAAGGACAAAGTGTGTGTGTGTGTGTGTGTGTGTGTGTGATTTGGACTTTTAACGTAGCTTTAACAATTTTTCAGTCATATCGCTACGATGTCTGCAGAGTTGGCAGTTTATAGTAATGTCTAGCACTGGGGCATCATGCCGCAGACATGTAGTATGATGTCCCACCCAGTCACATTATCCTGACACCAGGCCGACCAGTCCTAACACTAACCTCTTAATGCTGAACGCCAAGCGAGGCAGCTGTTAGTTCCATTTTTATAAGTCTTTGGTATGACTCGGCCGGGGATCGAACCCATGACCTCCCGCATCCGAGGCGGACGCTCTAACCACTAGGCCACCGGAGCGGTTAACAATGACAAAGTGTTTGCAAATTGTAAAGATAAATTGTTGAGATAAAGATGGATATTTGGAGTATAATTTCCTTAGATGTCAAAAACTCTTCCAGCTTGGTACATCTTCCACGTAGATTCTAATTTTTGCGTGGTATCTTGTGACACAACGGAAGTAGTAACTGATGTATTCTTAGTTATGCTGCCGAGTCTTATATGTAAAAAGAGATAACTCTGCCCGACTGTCACACAGGTCGACATTAAACTTATAACATATGGGAAGAAATGTGGCCATAAGAGTGGTAAAAAGACCTCCAAAACAGAGGCAAGATCACCTCATCAATACTTGTCCAAGACTTTGATAACATAAACCAATATTCTAAATTTCATCTAAATAGGATCAGATGAAATCTAAACAAGAAACTCCTGATGATGGACAGATAACAAACAGTGGGCAAACCATATGCAAACTTGGTCACAAGACCAGGTGGGCAATACATCACAATATCCTTACCAGACATCACTGGAGGAATCTGTCCTGGCAGGATTAGATTTTGAGCCTCCACTCCAGGAATGGAAGGCATCTCTATCTCTCTCTCTTCCCCATCTTCCCCACTGTCATTAGCAATATAGACGTTCTCTCCTTTGGTACCTGAAATATGCGAAAGAACACATGCTCTGTGTTATTGGCAAGTTTTTATAGGCACTTCAAGAACAGAAGGGACTTGGGGTGACTAGATCATTGCAGCAGATGGGAGGGAACACCTCAACATACATTTAGTAATCATCATTCATCATTCTTATGTTTATAATCTATTAGAAGTGATGGAGGCCCTCTGCAAGAAACAAATAAATCCCCAAACCACTGAGAACTTGATAAATCTATAAGAGATAGCATCAGCACACCAGTCTAGCTCTTCTACACATATAGCTCTCGCAAGAAATGAAATCACAAACAAAAAGAGAAATCTGGAAGAAACAGCTACAAAATTAGAAGAAGCTAAGTTTCTGGTATTACCATCCCAAGCAGCACTATTTACTGGAAAGATAGAGAACAGTTTTGGATATACCAATCACATACTCTACAGCCGGTAGGGATTAAACTCTTGGTTCAAATGGGAGCCAAGCCATTTTTAACTTACTTTCCTTTGGTGAATGAAATACGGCAAAGAAACCATGCTCGGTCTTACTGGTTAGTTTCTATTGGCACCTAAAGTACATCAGTGAATATTTCATGCTCTGGAAATTGGCTCTATATTCATTTTTCTCAAGAACACAAGAATGGCGCAGACACTGATGAGATAG